>PIJE02000344.1:307025-319736 GCA_002895965.2 Coryphaenoides rupestris
TCCCAGCACGGGTTATGTCAGCAACTAGCAATTATGAAACTGTTCTATTAGCCTTGCAACTATGAACGCTTGAAACCTGCTCTCTTCTTATCTTTATGTACCACAGTGATATATATTGCTGTCTCACTCTCCTTTGGGTTCCAGGCATTTCCCTGCGCATTGTGTCAGCCGACAGTGACGGTCTGACCAGCGGCGTGGCTGCGGTGGTTGGGGGCCTGGAGTGGGACTACTATGACCCCTGCTACGTCCAGCAGAACAGCGTGCCTGCCCACAAATACAGCAGCAGGCCCGCCATCCACTCCAAGCAGTACTGGGTCTAGTGTGTGTGTGTGTGTGTGTGTGTGCGTGTGCGCGTGCGCCTCAGTCTATGGGATGCGCAATGTTTTTAATGGTTTAATTTATTAATTTAATTTGTTTAATTTATTATTAGTTTTTCCAAAAAACTTCACCCAAGCCTAATTTCTTTAGAAAACAGCATTCCTTTCATACACTTCAGTGTTGTTGTTTTTTCCTCACTTCACATTTTCATTCTTGCACATCTAACACATTGATTTGCTTCTAAAATGCACTTTTCACTTAAGATTTCACTTAAATTATCAGCACGTTTTAGCCCACTTCATTCACTGTAATCATTTTAAGTTATATTCACAATGTCACTCTTTTGTGCACATACTTCCAATATCACGGTTCATTTACACACAAACACTAATCATTTAAGATGCAGATTTACCACTTTGTTCAATAAAGATTGTACGTGGCAACCCGGCTTTGATCCCTGTGTTCAATATATATATATATATATATATCTATATATATATAGATATAATTAAACTTTCAAAAACTTGCATCATCCTGATGGTGGAACAAGTAGAGCTTAACTGTGGCTAGGAGGAAGTGCTCTCAAACAGATTCGTTTTTGACTGTTTCTTAAGCATTGCGGTCAATATCATACAGCTCAGCGACACACACACACACACACACACACACACACACACCTCCTTGTTGTTGTTGTTGTGTGAGTGTGTGTACCTGCACTTGCACCAAAGTCACTGTCCAGCCCGGGGCCCACCAAGAAGCTGTTCAGGCAGGATGACGTCATCATGGCAGTGTTCTGGTGGAGTAGATGTTCACACTCCAGCTCCAGCTTGTCCAGCAGGCCCAGCGGCAGGCCGTCGTCCTCGTACATTACGTCGGCCTGCAGCGACTTCAGGGAGCTGCTGCGCCCAATAAAATCCAGACCCTTTGTCAACTGTCAACGTGAGAGAGAAGCTGTGACCTCAACCAAGATATGAGACACGTTCCGGCCAAGACACCCTCAAATCAAATCAAATGAACATTTTAGAATGGATTATGGCACATCATAATAGTTGGAGGCAATCACAATGAGGGCATTTCTATAGACAACTTGATTTGAAGTTATTTTAAACAAAACTACATTACCTTGTTGTTGATATGCCTACTTGTTGATATGCCTTGCTGTTTATTTGGTCATATTTCTAATTCAAAAGAAAAATAAACTAAATTGTGTGGATATTCTGGTTTCTGATTACTTCAATTTGTGATATTTGTATTGTTCTGTTGCATTTCATGACACATCCTGTATGTGTATGACAATTAAACTTCTTGAATCTTGAAAGCGTGGATTTGCCATGAGATATGAACCAACAATAAACACTTCTCCAAGTGTAAGTGAGTTGCATCATATATTGTATAGTTGTAATATGACTCATATTCCTTTAACGTATCAATGATTATAATCCAACACGTGTACTTTTGGCACATGAAGTATATTTGGATGCCAATACTCAACATTTTCAATGCATGGACTTGGACATGGTACTTTTGACTGTATGATATTATCTGAGGAGGCCTTCTTCCACCACTCAACCAAGTGATGATGATGATGATGACGACTGACCTTTGAGAGTTGACCTTGCGAGTCCACCGCAGGTGAGTTGGGCGGCGCGTGGCCCGATCGGGTGTCGGCGTCTGAGTCGCTGTAGCGCCGCAGGACGAGCGGTGCACTTCTACCGCACTTCCACTCCACTCCACTCCGGTTGAGGAGGATCTCCACGTCTCCGCGCAGGTCCACGCGTGACGTGCGGCCCGCAGACACCGCGGAGTCGGCCAGGATGGTGCTGCAGGGCCCGGTTACCTTGGCCCCGTCCGGCCTGAGGAACCGCATGCCCTGGTGGTGGTGCTGCTGCTGCTGCTGGTCCCCCGCTGCCCTCTCTTTGGACGAGGAGGTCCTGGATGAGGTCACGGGTTGCGGCAGACAAGAAGGCTCCGACGCGGCGGAAGGGTCGACCCTCAACCGGCCCCGACGCGGGGGGAAAAAGTTGGGCGCTCGGGTGATCCGAGGGTCCCGGCCACAGCGAGTCGACACGCACGACTGGAGCAGCATCTCCTCGGAGTCCTGTCGGGAGAGTTTAAATCTCTTGTTCGTGGAGATGTGGCGCAGTTTGTAGACCAGGAAGAGACAGTTGAGCACCAGCAGCACCACCACGCAGGGTATGAGCGACAGGATCAGGCCGGTCAGGGTCGTCACGGGGAAAGATTCGCGCAGATCTTGCGGTGCAGCGCCCGCTTGCAGCGACATCTCACACCAGCCGGGGACATTCGCGCCTTTTTTTTTATTCGTTTATTTATTTATTTCGAAAACTTTAATGAAAACGTGATCGCTGTGGTGGGTGATCCAGTGGTGGTGTTGACTTGGCGCGCAGCTGGTTTGGACGTGTCAATCACCGTGCACCTCTTTGTTGTGACTGACTGACTGCACTGCACTGCCTGCCTGCCGGTGGAAAACGCAGACATGTCGCCGCCGCTGACCTCGAACCCGCAATCGAACCCGCACTCGCATTTTCGCCCTCGATCTCGTGGGGTTCCACGCAGTAACTTGTGGTCCACAGCGATGGTCCGCGTAACGTTAAATGTCACTGGTTTCGGCCTCTCCGAATTACAAACCAATCGACTCTTGTGACGCTTCACACGGCCGGAACCCCAATGACAGAAGGTCACACCTGGATCCAATTTATTGATATTACTTTTGATTATTCATGTGGGACTGACTACCCAGGGGCCCAAAGTGGAGGCGGGGGGCCTCTAAAAGCCTGAAATTAAAAGTTTGTTTTTATTTGGATTTCTTTTCTTCTAAGTAATTAGTGACACAACTACAGTAAAATTGGCCAAATAAATTAGACTGAAATTTGTGTCAAAAAGAATACAACAAAATATACTGTCACCCTCTTACATCATAAATAGCTTACTTAAACAAACAATAATGTTCTCTTAAGTATGATACTCCATGCAAACCTCATTTCACCACATAGTAAAAGTATCACAGTATCATATGGGTCCATATACTGTATATAATGATGGTCTAAATCAGGGGTGGCCAACCAGTCAGAGACGAAGAGCCAATTGTTTTACTGTGTTACTGCAAAGAGCCACATCATACACACATGAACATCCCCCCATCTCTTCCTCTCACACACACCAATAATATTTCTTAGTCTTATCTAGTTAATTCGGGGGGTGCGCCGAATTAACAGCACCCCCCCCCCTACCGCTTAGAAGAGATGAAAACAAGAGGTGACGCAAGTTCAGGGCAAGGCTGGTGGACACACACACACACACACACACACTCCTGCAGGGCCAAGGTCCAATGACACACATGCTTTCCTCCGAGTGGGGGCGAGTCAAATGTGTCTTAAAAATATGTAAAATAATGTATGAATTATTTAATATTTTAATAAGAATATTTTAAAAGGAAGTCATAAGGACAGTACCACTGGAGGGCTTCGGTGGTCCGTCCGTGTGCGTCAGATACACCGCTTATATCCAAAGCGCTTTACTCCACTGCCTCACATTCACCATTCATACTCATTAATGCACCGACGGCAGGTATCGGGCTATTTAATGAGTTGTCTGCTCGGGGATCCAACCAGCGACCTCCCGGCTGCCAGGGAGCCGCTCTCACCTCCTGAGCTGCTGCCGCGTATGACGCGCGGGGCGCCATGGAAACGGATAAACATTTACGCGATTGCGCAGATGTTGTGGATGCAGGATCACATCGGAGGATGTGGGATCCACACATCGCTGTGGTAGGCGGGGAGCGCCATAGGACGGCTGACGCCAACCAACATTTTCGTGATTCTGAAAAAGACGCGGGTTCGAATCTCATCTGTGGCGCTAACATTTACTTTTATTTATTTTTTTATTCCAATTTGATGTAATTGGCGCCCCATGCTGGTGCCTGGTGTTTAAAAAGGAATAGCAAAAACATTTAAAATTTTTTTCTTAATTCTAATGTGATGTTATTGGCGTGCTGGTGCCTGATGCTTGAAAAAAAAATACTAATTTGAATATTAGTTTTTTTCTGAATGTTACTGTAATTCTAATGCCGTTTGGTGATCATTATGAGACGTTTTCACTGCTCATGGTTCTTATAGGACAGGGGTGGCCAACCAGTCAGAGACGAAGAGCCAATTTTTTTACTGTGTTACTGCAAAGAGCCGCATCATACACACACATGAACATCTCCCATCTCTTCCTCTCACACACACCAATAATATTTCTTAGTCTTATCGAGTTAATTCGGGGGGTGCTCCGAATTAACGGAGCACCCCCCCCCCCCCCCATCAGAACCGCGAATTAACGGACCCCCCCCCCCCATCAGAACCGCGAATTAAAGGACCCCCCCAGAGACGCTGACTCGGAGCCCGTCGCGCGCCTCACGGTAGCGTCATTGCGCATCCTTGGCGCAACATCTGTGATAACGCGTTAACTTTGACAGCCATAAAAAAAACACAAAATTCGATATGAACGTAAGAGCCATGAAACCAGACAAAGAGCGGGTTGGCCAGGCCTGGTCTAAATGATGGTAAAATACATTTCGCTCGGCAGTGGTTGGGCATGCTGGTGCTGCTGCGACAGACGTTAAAATGAGGAACAGGAAGTTACTATACCCTGCTACTACAGGAACAGGAAGTGACTTTACTTTGCTTCTACATGAACAGGAAGTTACTGTACCCTGCTACTACAGGAACAGGAAGTGACTTTACTCTGCTTCTACAGGAACAGGAAGTTACTATACCCTGCTACTACAGGAACAGGAAGTTACTATACCCTGCTACTACAGGAACAGGAAGTTACTGTACCCTGCTTCTACAGGAACAGGAAGTTACTATACCCTGCTACTACAGGAACAGGAAGTGACTTTACTCTGCTTCTACATGGAACAGAAAGTTACTGTACCCTGCTACTACAGGAACAGGAAGTTACTATACCCTGCTTCTACAGGAACAGGAAGTTACTTTACCCTGCTACTGACGATGTGTAAAAAAGTCTCTTTTTTATTTCTCTGTTGGCCATTATCGAAGCACATGCTCCTAATTGGCTCATGGCTCATAGGATTTTCATGGTGAGAAAAAAATACACGCATATTGGAACATATGTTTTAATATGTTTATTGTACATGCTTTTTACATCCATACAAATGTAAGCCTATAGTACTTCACAGGCTCGTCATTGCAGAGTATATAAACATTTCAAATGATTCAATAGAACATTTGACAGATATGCATCTCTCTTAGAGACAATGAATACGCTTTTGTGTACACAAGTACACTTTTTTGTACACAAGTACATTTTTGTTATTGTAATAAATCAATGTAAAGGATCCGTCATATGTACGCCATATAACATTAACATCATTCTCATATCGTATTACCTCTCACAGGCATGATACATGAGTCTACATGTATATATGTATAAATATATAGATATAAATAGCTGAATTGCAAACTAAAGTATCCGGGTATAGTTGTGCAAGTATAACAGCACATACAATTCCCCCTTTCGTCTCCCAGAGGAAAGGCTAGCATGGAGTCGATGGACTATTGTAGACCTCAGACTACCCAGCACGACGCCCTCTGGTGGCACGATGGTGAACCCAGCATGCGTAAAGTGCAATCTATCCTCATCAAGTCCACCTCATCACCATCATCATCTTCTTCATGTCATCTCCGCTAAAAGTGGCCAGTGATTGGCTGATCAGGACACCAGCACCCTTTAACCTCTTAACCGACAAAGGCTGCGTTTTTCAACACACACAGGGCTGAGGTAACTTAATCATCATCACCACCACCAGGGCGTTCCTCAGCACTTGGCCAGGCTGTGCTTGATGATCTCACGGGACTGCGGGGGGATGCGGTCGGGAAACAGCACCTGGAACTCCACCAGCAGGTCCCCGCGCTGCACGGGGCTCCGGGGCAGCGGCAGCCCCTCTCCCCGCAGCCGACGCACCGAGCCGGGCTTGATGATGTCGCTGCTGGGCAGGGGCATGGAGCGGTGGTCCAGGGTGGGCACGTTGACCGTGCACCCGCACAGCGCCTGGAGAGAGACACAGGAAAGGGAAAGAAAAAAAAGCACAATTTAGTCCAAGATTCAAGATTTCTTTCTTGCCATATGTTACAAGTACAATGGAATGCTTACTCCCCATTCACTCCTGCAGTATTCTTCTAAACAGAAATTCTAAACAACTCTAAACAATTAGTAACAGTACCTAGTAAGTACAGTAAAAAGTACAGTAAAAAGTTTTCTATATTATAAACATAAATACTAAAACAACAATTAGTATTATACTACCTAATAAGTACAGTAAAATGTAAAAAGTGACAAAGTAGTCAAAGCAGCAACATTAAAAAAAGAGATGATGATGATTATGTTTTGGAATGAACCCAATGCCTGCCTGCCTGATCTGTCTCTCTCTCTCCCTGGAGTGTCATCTGTATTTATGGCTGTTATGCAACCGTCTATTGTGGTCCCCTTTTGTGTAATCTGTGCTCCACTTCCTCCTGGCTGCCTGTGTGTGTGTGTGTGTGTGTGTGTGTGTGTGTGTGTGGGAGGATGATGCTTTATAGAAATGATTGAGCAGGCACTTGTCTCTATGACTCTCTCTCTCTCTCTGTGTGCAGGGATGGGAGAAATCATTTGTTGCGTGGGCAGCTCGGAGCGCCCGCCAGAGACACACATAACCCTTTGCTTTTATTTTTTTCCTTCCTCTTCCCCTTCTTTTCATTCCGCTGCTGTGCTTCGCCAACGCAGAGGAGTCTGCAGTGTAGTAGGAGGAGACAGAGGCGGGGGCGCTGAGCACCGAGGGCTAAATATAGCCTCTGCTCTCCCTCTCTCCCTCTCTCCATCTCTCCCTCCCTCTCTACACCTCTCTCTCTCTCTCTCTCTCTCTCTCTCTCTGTGAGTAGCAGAGTCAATGACTGAAGGCCAACACAGATCCTTTTTTTAGCAGGGCCCCATTTTAACAATGGCTCCCTGGAAACTTCAGGTGCATTCTGCCCTTCAGTTGAACAACCGAGTGTCGCTGCTAACGACCCACTTCACCTCGACTGCAGCTAATTGCGTGACTGTACCTTTTGCTGAGCGGTAGACAGGTAGGTAATTGCTTTGACATATTGCGATGGCTGCTCTTTCGAGTGAAGTGTGTGTTATATAACTGTTGTGGGTCACAACCTCTTGGGTGGTGTTACATAAACCCCCACCCACCCCCACTCCTACCCCCCTTAAAATGGCTGCCCTACAGACCGCCAGACAGACACGCACCTCTTTGAGGGTGATCTTGGCCGTGTACACGATGTTGGCGCCGTCCCGCCGGTACTGCGCGTGTTTCTGGTCGCGCAGCACGAAGGTGACATCGGCAGGTGCGCTGGTGGGCGTCTCATCGCCCTCGCGCTGGAACGTAACCTTGGTGCCCGCCCGCCAGCCCTTCTTCACCACCACCTCCAGCACCTTGTTCTCCTGCCGCAGGCCGCGGCCGTCAGCACCCAGGCGGCTGCGGCTGATCTTGACGTGCTTGGTGCAGCCGCTGAGCACCTCCTCCAGGGTCACGGGGAGGT
Source organism: Coryphaenoides rupestris (assembly GCA_002895965.2). Lineage (NCBI taxonomy): Eukaryota > Metazoa > Chordata > Actinopteri > Gadiformes > Macrouridae > Coryphaenoides > Coryphaenoides rupestris. The sequence goes on from PIJE02000344.1 coordinate 314,936, forward strand.
CGTGGACGACGGCCAGGCCCTGCAGCCGGCGGCGTTGGCGGCCTCGGCGGACCCCCTCTCCTCCCCCACCGCGGCTGAAGGCGAAGCGGTTGAAGATGTCATCGTCGCTGCTGTTGTTGCTGTCCACGTCGGGGCTGAAGAAGATGTCAAAGTGGTCGGAGCCGCGGAAGAAGGTGGAGAAGGTGGCGCGCGCGTCACCGTGGAAACCGCCGCGATGGGCGTTGCCCTGGCCCGCCATGGACACGCCGTTGCCGTTTTTAAGACCTACGATAAACACAGACGAGAGAAGATAAGGTTATTGATCCATTTACGATTTCATCAATGGACTCAAGGCTGTGATCTGGAGAACTTTCTAATGAATAGATTTCAATGGTAAACATAATTATGCACACTGGGGCAGCAGACCAAAGACATCGAATTAATTATTCAACACCTAATCTAATGAGAGCGAATATATTCTCTTTATATCAAGTAAAAGATGAAAGGTTTTTGTTCTTAAGCATTTTAGAACTTCTACAAACTTTTACAACAGTTGAACTAGAATCCATCTTCCTCATCACCACCACCACCATCACCACCACCACCAACAACACCATCTCCTCACCTTCCTCGCCGTACTGGTCATAGATGCCTCTCTTCTTGGGGTCGGTGAGGACCTCGTAGGCCTCGGCAATCTCCTTGAACTTGTCCTCGGCGTCCGCCTCACTGTTCTTGTCCGGGTGGAACTTCAGAGCCATCCGTCGGTACGCCCTCTTGATCTCGTCCTCGTTGGAGTCGGCTGGCACACCCAGGATCTTGTAGAAGTCCTTCCCCGTTGGCCTGGTGGACAGACAGGGCACCTCCTGGTCTGACCTGCTGCTCTCCTGGAGAGAGAGAGAGAGAGAGAGAGAGAGAGAGAGAGATGCTGTTTAGATCCAATGTGACTTTACACTGTAGTGCATATGCAGCTTGACAGAACATATTTCTCAATAGACGACAGATTTTTTATGGATTATCATATTTGTACAATCTTCTCATAAATACACATATGGAGTAAGAATGCACATTTGATTTGCGCATTTTAAATGTGACAACACTGCCTATGATCCGTATTATGTGATATCATGTGACATTGATTGGATAGCCTGGTCCAATCAATCACGGTATGGTAAAAAGCCAACATTCCTTGTTTCATTCATGGATAATGAGGATAGCATTACCCCCCCCCCCCCCCCCCCCCCCCCCCCCCCCCCACTGCGTTATCTTCCTGGCTCAACAGCCTGCATCGGAATTCCTCCTCAGCAACACTCAGCGCTCTCTCTCTCTCTCTCTCGGGGGCATCCATTCATCATATTTCTACAGCTAAGCCATTTAGATCAATGACAACACCCCAAACCCGACGCATTTAACCCAAATTATACACCAGACATTCAACAATCAAGTAAATAGCGAGCTAAACGGACTTTTAAACAGAGTGTGTGTGTTTCAACTTACCCCCGACGAAGAGGAGCTGGAGCTGGAGCTGTCGTCCCGGTGCATAACGCGCACCTTGCAGTTGACATTCTTGTTTTTTACACCAAACTGGGTCCAGATAAGCACCATGGTTGGTCGGTCGGTCGGTTGGTTGATTGGTTGATTGGTTGGTTGGTTGGTTGTGTGGCTTTAAGTGTGTGCAGTGAGAGTCGCTGTCCAGTGAGTGTGGTGCTGAGGCAGTGCGGGCTATGCGGGGAGCTGTCCAGTGATAGTGGTGCTGAAGCAGTGTGTGCAGTGAGACTCGCTGTTCAGTGAAAGTGGTGCTGAAGCAGTGCGGGCACTGAGAGTCGCTATCCAGTGACAGTGGTGCTGAAGCAGTATGTGCAGTGAGAGTCGCTGTCCAGTGACAGTGGTGCTGAAGCAGTGTGTGCAGTGAGATTCACTGTCCAGTGGAAGTGGTGCTGAAGCAGGGTGTGCAGTGAAAGTCGCTGTTCAGTGAAAGTGGTGCTGAGGCAGTGCGGGCACTGAGAGTCGCTGTCCAGTGACAGTGGTTCTGAAGCAGTATGTGCAGTGAGATTCACTGTCCAGTGAAAGTGGTTCTGAAGCAGGGTGTGCAGTGAAAGTCGCTGTTCAGTGAAAGTGGTGCTGAAGCAGTGCGGGCACTGAGAGTCGCTGTCCAGTGACAGTGGTGCTGAGGCAGTGCGGGCTGTTGAGGGGAGCTTGTGAGCTTGTGAGTTTGTTCCGAGATCTCCTCTGCGCTCTGATTTATAGGGCAGCCAGGCAGGCAGGCAGGCAGGGGGCGCAGGCGCAGTACGACACTCGCCCACGCACCGTGTGAGCGAGCTTTCCCCGAGCCCGCCTCCGCGAGATGGAATACCGCGGCGTCAGCTTCCTCGCCCTGTGATTGGTCGCAGCCCGCCACGAGCGCGCGGATGTGGCGTCCTTCTTCTCCATCTCGAGGCATCCTTCCGGAGATCTAGAGGCGGGGCTCTCTGGAGGACGGAGTCACGACGAGGAGGTGGATCCCGCTGCGAGGATGCCGATGCCGATGCAGACAGACAGGCAGGCGGAGAGAGAGACATAGAGACCTGAATATAGCGCGACCGACACACTTCTGCTTTGTGCAGACATTCTCCCCCCCTCCCCCCTCCTCCTCCTCCCGGACTGTCTCTCGTGCTGCTGAAAAGCGATTGATCTTAAAATAGATCGCGACCACCTCTCTCGTGTTTGTTCGTTTAGGGGATGGAGAATTTCTAAACGGAGTTGTAGCTTTATAGGCTTATACACCACACAACATTTTGACAACCAAGGTTGCGAGTCGCCCGATGTTAAATACATATAAATAGATGTTATGTATATATATATATATAAATATATATATATTTATGTCAATGACATACTATAATAGAGCTATATTGTAAAGGTAACGCCAAACGTTAACATTTTAACAAACTGGTCGCAGACCCGCAGCGCAGCTGAAGTCACGTCAGGACAACGAGACCGCATTTTCGATCCAACTCCAATTTGGCAGTTTGCTAATAGCTTATAATAAGCTATTAACAAATAGCCTATAATATAGTATAAGTATAATTCGATATTGTGCACATGATACATATTACTGTATATATAAATGGTAAAATATACGTGAAAAACAGCACATAGTGTATAAAACATTATTTAGCTGTTGATTCTTTTAGGTCAGTGTGTGTGGTTGGTGGCTGGATTAAGCAGCATTGCCCAAGTTAGAGTCTGGGCGGGGTTGTGGTCCAATAGTCTTTTTTGTTTCGGAAGGTTCCTGACCTGAAATGACCTGGAAGTATATAGGTGGCAGCCATGATAAGAGCTGTTCAAATTCTCTAAATGCTAAGGAAAGGTACTTCAATGCTTCCTTTCTTATCTCCTTTAGCATAGGGTACACTGGACTATCCTTTACAAAAGGAAATGAGATAATACCCATGTCCCACAATTCCTTGCGGCAGGATCATTCAGCCATTCACAAAAAAAACAACCAACCATCATTTAAACAATAATGCTACTAATTGTGTTAAGGATAAGTGCTTAGGAAAGGACATGTGTTTGGGACTTTTCAACCGCTACCTAGGGCTAGGTGAGGCTAATAATCACACATGCAGATGTTAAACCAGCCATCGCCACACACACTCAAGAGAGCGCCTGTAAAGCTGCAACTAAACCGGTTTATTCAACAGCCTGTGGTCGGAGGAGCCTGGAAAAGGGACATTTCTACAGCTACACTTTACAAACTTAGACCCACCACAACCACCACCACCACCCTTTTCCCAACCAATAATAATTAAAATAAGAACAATCAAATTAGGATTTTGCACTGCTATGGGACATATCATCTTTAAAGGTACTATATGTAAGAATCAGTGAATTCTGAGCTCCGTGGGTTGAGACAATAACGATCAGAAACTAATGTTATTTCTAACCGTAATTAAACCTTGTACACATTTTAAAAAGCTATGAAATATATATATTTTTTATTATCCACGCTTACATGTCACTTCGTTCCTTTTTCCTGCGAAATCCGACCCGACTCAAATATAAGAGAAATCTACACAACAGAGAGAGTCGGGGAAGCTCTCATGTTTTAACTTCAACCACAACCTGCTCACAAACTGGCAATTTAAAGTGATTTGTGCATCATGAATTACACATATGAATTACACATTCATATGTCACCACTATGCCTCCGTCACCTTGGCACCCGCCGGCTCCCCCTGGCAGCAGACACTGGAGCTGTGAATGAGAGGGAGGGGGGGCGGGGGGGGGCGGACATAGATGGCATCACTTCCTGCCCGCATGACGCCCCGGAGCAGCCAATCAGCTGTGGAGTCTCTGTGAGATTCTCTCCATCATTCCAACAGGAAATCATGGACAAATTTGGTGTGATCTCACATGCCGCTCTTCCCTGTCTCCCTCTCTCTCGCTCGCTCGCTCTCTCTCACTCTCCCTTGCTCTGTTTCTCTTCCTTCCATCTCTCGCTCTCCAGCAGGGCAACAAACAAACTGCTGCATGCATTGATGGCAGAGATGACGTCCTTTTCTTTCTCTGACTGTAATCAAAGGTGGTCATTATGCATATGCATATATATATACATATATATACATATATATATATATATATGTATGTATATATGGTTAATGTTGTCATGTCTACAGAATACAGCTCAGTCACATGGTGTGTGTGTGTGAGTGTGTGTGTGTGTGTGTGTGTGTGTGTGTGTGTGTGTGTGTGGTATTTGTGTGTGTGTGTGTGTGTGTGTGTGTGTGTGTGTGTGTGTGTGTGATGTGCGTGCGTGCGTGCGTGCGTGCGTGCGTGCAGCAAC
>PIJE02000344.1:326484-373046 GCA_002895965.2 Coryphaenoides rupestris
ACTTATACAATATAGCACATTCAATAATAAAGTTATTACATTCCCTTTTATTCTTCACCCGAAGAAAACCATTCTGAGCTGGAAAGCCAGCTAAATTAATCGTGACCAGTATAACACACTTTGCTTCGCTCTTATCACTCTCTCATACATGTATACTAATGTGCTCGAGTTGTGCTATATGGAGTCTGAGGACATGATTTCATACATTTAGCTCGTAGTAATCATATTAATCATTCCTATAATAATGGTACACCCAAGGATGTTCATGTTCTTTCACATCTCAGGCAACACAAACGGGACCATTTGAGAAGATGTGGCTGGGGCTTCCTGAAGCACTAAGGTACACACATCTCTCTCAAACATAATTGCATCTACCTGTCTCGTTAAACGGTCACGCCACATTCACAACCACCTGGATGGTTTTGTATACTTTACATGTTTATCGGAATACAGACCTCTTAGTCTGCCCCAGTATTTACACACCTGTGTTTTATTTCCCCATCCCCATCTTGTGTATTTTCCCATCTGTCTGCTGTAGTTGCCAAGCAACATGTACAAAAAGATCTTGGTGATTCTCCACGACTCCATTCTCCCTCACATGAGCAATCCCACGCTAATGATTGACTTCTTGACGGCGGCGTATGAAGTTGGTGAGTCATCGCAGGACCCGAGCGCGGGTTCATTAAAGTTTATTAATTCTGAAACCTTCCCTCTCCCTTGCAGATCCTCAAGGTATTCAAAAGAATGTCATGCTCTGCCCAGTTCTTTAAACCACAGCCATATTGTATGGCTTAGTTAGTTTGTTATATTTATACAGTATGTGTGTGTGTGTGTGTGTGTGTATATATATATATATATATGTGCACAAAAACTGCTCCAACATAATAGCTCTATACAATGTCTTGGCGGAAGTAAACACAAACATCTCTGCGTCTTTAGAAACTACCATAGTCACAACAAGCTTTCAAGTAATTCTGTGGAAAATGACCAGAAATGTATTTTCTTTCTTTTAATGTGCTATCCATACAGGAGGAGCCATCAGTCTGCTAGCCCTCAATGGCCTCTTCGTCCTCATCCATCAGCATAATCTGTAAGCACCTCCACTGGGGAAGAAGCGGAGATCATTCAAGTCCGATTCCTTGCCCATTCTCTACAACCTCGAGCAATGATCAGGGGATGAGCTCTTAAATATCGCTATACTCTATAGCACTGGCTGCTGGAAGATTAGCTATAGTTAGATTAGATTAGATTGCAGTCATCACGATGCATCACAATGCACATTTTGCTAATCAATCAAACTGGACAAGAATTTCACATTTAATAAAATACTGCACCTTACATTTAGGCTTCTGGTTTCAACCCAGAAGCCTAAATGTTAAAGATCAACGTTGACACTTTCTTCTGAAATCAATAGCCTCTACACTTCAGTGATGTACCCCGATTTTCTACCAGAAGTTGTACAACCTGCTGGAGCCGTCGGTGTTCCACGTGAAGTACCGTGCTCGCTTCTTCAACCTAACAAACATTTTCCTCTCGTCCACGTGAGTCACCTTTCTATTACCTTCTTATTACCTATTTAATTTTAGTACGTCTATCAAATCCAAGTCAACAGCATTGTGTATTACAATGGTTTTTGTATTGCTTTGCGTCCGATGTTTCAGAGTTCAAGCCAGCAACCCCTCTATTCAAAATGGAGACAAGCCTGTTGTATTGGAAATCTAACCATACTTGTGTCTATTTATTATATATATATAAATAGTGTATACTTACTTGGTAATGAAATGCATTAACACTGCTGCGTAAATGCATTTAAGGCATTTGGAAGACGCTTTAATCCAAAGCCACTTACAAAGAGTACATTTGTTGAAAGAGACAGCAATATATCGCTGTGGTACATAAAGATAAGAATGGTGCAGGTTTCAAGCATTCATAATTGCAAGGTTAATAGAATTATTAATGTTTATTTCAAGCATTTCATAATTGCTAGGTTGCCTGCATAATAGCTGGGATAAGAGCAGATGTGCCATTCTGATATTGGGTGCATTCTCCCCCACCCCCCTCCAGCCACTTGCCGGTGTACCTGGTGGCGGCGTTTGCCAAGCGTCTGGCCCGGCTGGCCCTCACGGCACCGCCCGAGTCCCTCCTCATGGCGCTGCCCTTCATCTACAACCTGATCCGACGCCACCCCTCCTGCAGGGTCCTGATCCACCGGCCCTCTGCCGCAGACGGTAGGCAGGGGACAGAGGACCTCTCTGATTAATCATTTGAGACCTATGGTCGTTGGTCGTTTGTTACTTTTGTCAATAACGATTGTCTTCAGCCTTTTGAAGAACTAGTCATTGTGTGCCCCCTGCCCTTTCGAAATGGGCCGATTGTGTGGCCTACCGCCGACCTAAACGACTACACACTGCACTTCCTTCCTTCCTTCCTTGGGTCCTCCCCTCGGCAATACACCAGCCAGCTGCAGTGCCCGTTCTGTGCCTGTTTGGGGAGATTGCGTGCAGCTTCCTCAAGGACCGCTCAGCCAAAAAACTGGAGACTGCACTTCCTTGGATCCTTTCCAATACACACGCCAAGTGTGAAGTCGATTGGATGTTGTTGAAGGACACATACTAATAAATACTTGCCTCTAATTATAGTTGGATACATAGCAGCGTGTGTCTGTCTGAAGTATGTGTATGCCGATATGTGAGCCAACAAACATTTTGTTCCAGAACCTTGTGAGGACCCATACGTGATGGACGAAAAGGACCCCATCCTGAGCCATGCCTTGGAGAGCAGCCTATGGGAGATCAAGGTGTGTGCATGCTCTTCAATCAATAGCCGTGTTTTGCTAATGAATGATCAATTCACTTTTCAATCCAAAGCAGCGTTTACATACATTTACACCACTTTTTCCATCTCAGACCCTCCAGACTCATTACCACCCAGATGTGGCCAAAGTGGCCATGAAAATCAACAAGCCTTTGTCAGTGCCAGAGGAGGACATCGATGGACTGTTGGAGATCACAAACTTCGAGGTAACGTTCGACTAGTCAGCGTGCGATGATGGGAGTCTCCGTTTCATGGACCTGGCCTGTAGTTCATTATGTACATCCGTATGAACCATATCTTGTTAGATTTGTCTCTGCTGGAGTAAGGCAGATTATTCTCACTTGGATTTTACATATTGAGTTTTTGTTTGTGGTTACGGTTGTCAAGGTCGTCGGTAGCTATGTCTGCATATTGAATATAATTTATATTGTCAAACTGTGTGCTAGCGATGAATCAAAATTAACTGAACTAATGTATGTCTTTTTAGCTAATGGAGAGAGACCTGAAAGCGACCAAGAGTCTTCCGCTGGAATTTGAACCTGCCCGGAAGCTTCTGCAGGGAGGAGGGGGTGTTCTGGGTCAGCACTTCTGCCTGGCATAGAACCACCAGCTGAATACTCTCTCTCTGTGTGTGTGTGTGTGTGTGTGTGTGTGTGTGTGTGTGTGTGTGTGTGTGTGTGTGTGTGTGTGTGTGTGTGTGTGTGTGTGTGTGTGTGTGTGTGTGTGTGTGTGTGTGTGTGTGTGTGTGTGTGTGTGTGGACAGACCACAACTTAACTGGGGGGTCCATATTCGTCATATCCAGGTTGTCTGATTTGTGAATTTTGTACGAACTGTGGAACAAATGTCATCTTGCAACTGATTTCATCTGCAATATATATTAAATACTTCACCTCTTGCCATGCTTCATATTCCAATAAAGTTTTGTAAGAATTCTAGTTTCTCATTTTGTGAGTCATGGGATAAATTCATTCATCCAATCCAACATTACCAAGCCGTACTAAGATGTTTGTCACTGTGCATAACTGAATTGGTTCGGTGCAACTGACCCCCCCCAAGCTTGTTCGACAAGGGTGAAAGTGGCTCAGGAGGTAGCGGGTGCCTGGCAACTGGAAGGTTCCTGGTTCGATCCCCGCTTCCCCCCAGCCATGTGTCGAGGTAGCCCTGAGCAAGGCACCTAACCCCAACTGCTCCCGACAAGCTAGGGCCTTGCATTGTTGACGTTGGTGTATGAATGATGGCTGAGTGTGAGGCAATACTGTAAAGAGCTTTGGATAAAAGTGATACAAATGCAATCAATTAATCACCTTATAATAGACAACATTGTACTTGTTAGTGAAGTTCCATTATTCAAAATGTTATGATAGCTGCATTTTATTGTAAACAACCATCAATGTTGGTTTAATTCGTTCACCATCACCATGAAGTTGAAATTAAGAGCTATAACAAAGTCAGGATTTAACAGAAAATGGCTTTTGCAATAGTCTTATCTGTAAGAGAACCAAGGTTTATTATTTGACTGCACACAAATGTCATTCTTGGAAGACAATTCCATATCAAAAAATTAAATAAAAGTATTGATTGTGGTCTAGTCGGATTCATTCCCCACGTTTTCCTGGAGGAAATTAAAAGAACAAGCAATGAAGAATTGGCAAAACATTGCATGTGTTTATGTATATAAATAGATATAGTACATTTATATACACCTAAGGGACTCTTATTATACTGCCAAGTGTGAGCGTGATTAGCCCTTCCAAGTGGTTTCAGAATCTATCCACCGGATAGGTGGATAGATCAGCCTACCAGTTGCTACAGTCCACTGGGTAGGCTGAGCTATCCAGTATACATCTGGGTGGAGACTCCCATTTATGTCAAAATCCGGAGATTCTGAAACTGCTTGGAATGGCTTATCACGCTCACACCTGGCAATATAATATGTCTCCTGTAAGTTATGCAACGATTAATTTCCATGGCGTCGCACATTACCTCCTGTTTCTGGTCCTTGGCTGCCATGTAGGCCGCCGACGCCTCGTACTTGTGGATGGGCAGCGTGGCCATCCAGCTGATCATGGAGCGCTCCTCCGCCTCCGTGGCCACGATGCTGGGGTAGATGTAGGCCTTCTTGAAGCTCCTGATGGCCTCCTCCTCCGTGTCCCAGTCCAGCCGCTGGTGAAGCCCGTCGCCGCCGAAGCGCTTGTTGTAGCGGTCAAAGTGCACGCGCTCCAGCACCAGGCCCAGCCCGGGGGCCTTGGGGATGTCCACCTTCTCCACGCCCCAGCTGCGCTCCAGCACCGTGTCCGGCGCGTAGCCCTTGACCACGGCGATCACCAGGCCGATCATCTTGCGGATCTGGTGCAGCATGAAGCTCTGTCCGCGCACCGTGATCACGGCGAACTCACCTGCGCCGCCCGCGCCGCCCTCAACCCCGTCCCCGCCCTCGCCGCAGAGAAAGGGCTCCCCACAAGACATCTCCATGATGTAGCGGCGGGCGCTGGGGTCCTGCGGGCTCTTCTGCGACGTGAAGTTGTGGAAGTTGTGCGTGCCCTTGTAGCGGGAGAAGAGGCCGTTGACCTGCTCGAGGGTCTCCGGGTCCAGGCGGAACGCCGCTGAATTCTGGACATCGTAGTCCTTGGGCGCAAAGGCCACGGCCGGAAGCATGTAGGAATACGAGCGCGCGTCACAGTTGTTTTTGGAGTTGAAGCCTTGGGTCACTCTTTTAATACCTAGAAAAAGATTTGAAGGGATATTCATGTGACGGAGCATTAGTATCACAGTGTTTCACCATCTTTATGAAACAAATAATGATTCCATCACGACTAGCTTTGCCAAATAACTATACTCATCGCCTGAGGATTGTAACAGTCTAGTGATGGATGGTTGTCTCAAAGAGAGAGATACGGTGACATGGTCCTTCAGTTGTCTAAAGTAGTTCAACAGTTCGATGACATGCACACATATCTGGTTTAATTTACTGACAGACGAAAGAGCGGCATCTCACCTAGAACTCTGATATGTGCGGGAAGATGCTTGTTGATACTTTCGACGATGTCGTCAATCAACCGCACCTTGAGTGACACGACCTGGCCAGCTGCAGACACACCCTGACAATAACATGTTCACACATTAACAACATAGAGCACATAACTGTACAATATTGTCTTTATTAGGATACATGAAATGAAGAGAGAATAAACGAGACAGATCTTTCACTGTTTTTTTGTCTTTAATAAATACAAATCCATAAATTGTAAAAAGGGACAGATACAATATTTCATTTGTTTCATGACGTACCTTATCTGTTCTGGCACATCTTTGGAAAGACATTTTCTTCATTTCGTCTCCATGGTTTTCAGGAATGCATCCCGATTTAATCAGAGCAGAGACTAGCTCATCTTCAATTGTTCTAAACTGAGAGCTTCGAGCATTTCTCTAAAGTATACAAAATAAAAACACATACAATTGGAAGAAATTCAGTGTTACTCCTGAATTATTCTTGATTTTGAGTGAGTGAGTGAGTGATGTGTGTGTATGCGTGAGTGAGTGAGTGAGTGTGTGTGTGTGTGAGTGAGTGAGTGAGTGAGTGAGTGTGTGTATGCATGCATGCGTGGGGCTACATACCTGCATCCCATAATATCCTTTTCCAGAATACGCCAGGAGCAGCGCCACTTTCTTCTTAGGATACTTCTTTTCATCCTCGGCGTTGTCTCCTTCCAACTTCACCTTCTTTGCTGTCACCTGCTCATTCTCACCGGCGATCGGCTCCTCGTTCTCTCGTTTGGTTAACTTGGTGGTGAGCGGCTCTCCTTGGCTCATCGTGCAACGTGACCTTCAGTGGAAAGTAAACCTGCGATCAATACAATCATACAGTCTGTTGCCCATTCTCCTTTATGAAGTTCATAAAGTCACTCCTTAAGGTATATCTTGGAATTGTTGTCCATTTAAAAGTTATATCATGTGATACTATACTGATAACAATTTTTACTAAATATATCTTACCTATATTGTTACTTTATTAGGTGGACACACTGTACATGTATTATACTATTGCTTTTATTCAATACCATTGCAAACTTATGTTTTTTACTCACTATATCTTACATATAATGTTACTCTATTAGGTTGACACACTGTACATGTATTATACTGTTGCTTTTATTCAATACCATTGCAAACTTATGTTTTTTACTCACTATATCTTACATATAATGTTACTCTATTAGGTTGACACACTGTACATGTATTATACTGTTGCTTTTATTCAACACCATTGCAAACTTATGTCTTTTACTCACTATATCTTACATATAATGTTACTCTATGAGGCTGATACACTGTACACGTATTATTCTTATGTTGTTGGTGTTTTTGAGCAACGTTGAGCAACCTACAGCACAATAATGTACACATTTAAAGTTCTCTTATGTTGTCTTATGCTTCTACCACTCACCTCTGAGATTGGACGATCGGGTTAGTGAAGGCACTCAGAAGAGTTCGTATTCTCAGCATCCCTTGTCAGCTCGACATAGAGAAAGAGAGTTTGCGACAGAAACGATGAAAACGTCTGTGGCTTGAGTCGTTTGTAAAATGTGGTCAAATAAGCACCAAATAATAGTTCACAGTGAGCTCGGCTAACGCTAGCAACAACATTCACACATGGCGACGGCAGCGATCAACTTTGACCGCTCAAGAAAACATCGCGAGATTACAAACGTAAAGCGAAGCAGCATTTTTTCTGACGGGATTTCACTTCGATGCTTTTTGACACAAAAGGGACGCAAAAGATGTTTCACATTTTTGTTATTGCCGATATGAATTAAATTGATGCATTATAGAAAAACAAGTATGTTGATTATTATATAACTATAATACAACTATGATTACATTTATATCATATAAATGTACAACATATAATAATGTAACTTCTGTCTCTCTCTCAGGGAATATAAAACAAATGCATAATATGACATATTTGTTATTTAAAACTAAAACATGTGGGCATGCGTTATAATTTCATGTATGTTTTTTCTTTCTTTTTCTTGGCAGAATGTGTCGGCTATAATCTCATGTTGTACATATATTGTATATATGTTGTATTGCACATCGGCATATACAGACCTATGTGGATTAAAGATAAATGAAACGAGTATTGTCATCCTTATTAGAAATTGCCTTATTTCTCACTGTCTTTTACCATTAGTCATTATCTTACATGATCATGTATGTGTTTTAGTCATTCGGTGAAAACAAAATAACAAAATAATATAACAAACTGAAAAATAGACATGCTTTTTCTTTTCATTGTACTGTACTTCCAAGTACATATTAAAACCTATACAAATAACGAAGTGACATGTAAGCGTGGATAATTAAAATATATATATATTTCATCGCTTTTTTAAATGTGAACAAGCTTTAATTATGATTAGAATTAATATTCTATTTCTGATTGTTATTGTCTCAACCCACAGAGCTCAGAATGCACTGATTCTTACTTATAGTACCTTTAATAACTGGTGGCATACCATTTGGTATATGTAAGTGCATAACATGTATAATTCAGGAGCAATTTTGTGTATTATTTTTGTCCACTTGGGAGCAGTAAATGCAAGCAAAATAGAATAAAGTCACCTCCCAGTCTTTCTGCTTATAGAACAAACATACTGTATGTTAATACATATTGTGGGGAATTCATCTTAAATTCAAGATTCAAGAACTGTATTTCTCACACTGCATAAGGATATGCAGTGAAATGAAAAGGTGGGATGCTCAGTGGAATGTGTGAAAGAATGCTAAAGACAATTTAAAATTGAGGGATCAGAACCAGAACATCTAGAATATTTACAATATTTACAGTAATAATAGAGTAAACAGAACCAAACAACAGAACCAAACAACAGAACCAAACAATGTATTTAGTTAAGCGTGTAAAGGTTATCCAAACATACTGTATATAGCGTTATATAACCTGAAATAACTGGTTGAAGAATACAAGAGAGGATTCCTGGTTGCGTCACTGGATCAAACATTGGTATTTAACCTTTGACCTTCTCACTCTGGGATGACCTGATGAGTCGGTGTGATCCATGGTCCATGTACCTTTATATGGAGTTATGGAGAGGACTCAGTACCAAACATAGCCCTACTGTACTATGGGAACATTTAGCAGTGCCTATCCATCAAAGCACTTGAGATACATATATTTTTGTATGCAGATATGTTGAACTTATAGTTTCAAAATGTCACCGTTTTCCCACTCCGTTCTGTGGTTCAGCATTCTGTTACTCCTTGCTGCTTTGCTTGGATATTTTACTCTTCATTTGTTTGTATCTAGAACCATTACCAGTATTGGTGGTCGGGCAAGACAATAATATATTAAGGATATATTCCTAAAACAAGCAGTAATGTGACATTGCACATATATGCAGTGTGGCTTTAACACCATTCACTGAGTATTGGAGTATAAATCTTTGCTATCTTTGTCCAACAAGGATTTTCTAAATAGTTTTTAATAAATATGTAAAAACATATTAATAACGTAATAATATATGAGTTCCCCAACCCTTTGAAGTTGAGTTAAGAGTTGGATTTATATTAAACGTTGTGTCTTCAAGAGCCCTCTCCTTAATAAGGTAGAAGTATTAGCAGGGGCGTCGGACTGGGGGGAAAAGTGGGACTGACTACCCAGGGCTCAAAGTGGAGGGGGCCCCCGCTAAAAGCCTGAAATTAAAAGTTTGTTTTTATTTGGATTTATTTTCTTCTAAGTAATTACTGACATAACTACAGTACAATCAGCTAAATAAATTGGTTGATAGACTGAAATTTGTATCAAAAAGGATAAAACAAAATATACTGGAGGGCCCGTGTCACCCTCTTACAAAATAAATACTTGAAAAAAAGCATGATACTCCAAGCAAACCTCATTTAACCACACAGTCAAAGTATCGCAGTATTATATGGGTCCATATATATAATGATGGTCTAAATTATGTTAAAATGTAGCCTGGAAATCCAGACCCACATCTAAATTCAAATTGTGCTCTCGCGAGAACTCTGGATTTCCAGGGTAGTTTTTTTTGTAAAATAACATGACTTTCTTTTCTCGCCCGGCCAAAATCCCTGGCACCGCCCCTGAGTATTAGGCACACACACATGGGGCACACAGTGGCAGGTCATCATTCCATCCCAACTTAAGGACATGATGCAATCAAGGGCATATAAGTGACAGAGAGATAGTCTTATCTCAGTGACACTGTCTCACTCCTCAAGGCCATGGCATTTATTATTTTGAACTTGAGCATTTAGATTTAGATCGCAAAATAAATGTAAGACAAGACAACCACACGTTGCACATTTTAACTAATATTCCGATTATTTCACTGGAGTTATTAATACAGCAATCTCAGGTTTCAACTTGAATAATTATCGTATTTAACTGCATATAATTATACATTACTCATTATCGGAGCGAGAGCGAGAGCGAGAGCGGGGGGGAGGGGGGTGGGTTTCGAGAAAAGAAAAGAACGAATAGGATTTCCGGGTTCGCCAGCCAATCAGCGGATTCCACATGCGGACACCGCCAAGCGCCGCATGCGACGCACGCGAGAGGTGGCGACGGAGGGCCGTGATTGGTGGAGCGGCGCGGCGCGGCGGACGCAGAGACAACACCACCGGCGATTCCGCAACAACTCACGGAGACGTCGGCACGGCGAGCTGACCACATGTACACACGAGCTTCTCGTTCGCCTTTTTTTTTTTTTTAAAACGGGATTACACGTTGCGAGTATAGCCCCGTGGTAGTGGACGTAAGAGTTCGATTATTTATTTGTGGCAAAAGATAGCAAAAGCGGGAATTTCGCGAATTCGACCGGTTATCCACACCGACAACGAGCTAGCCAGCGTCACTGAGCTAGCCTGCTAACGGTAGCTTAGCCGTCACGCTCCTCAACCGCCGTCCCATTTTGTGAAGACACCGAGCCGGCCGGCCTTTCGTCCCGTGTCCCGTGTCGTGTCGTGTCGGTACCTCAACACCTGGGGGGCGGGGAGTGGACACACTCATATTTCAAAGCTATCTCGTCTAGGACGGAGGAAGAAGCGCCTTCTGGGTCTTCTTGGAGGTGAAGGTTAAAGGACGTAGGGGGGGGGGGAACGAAGGGAAAAGCGGCGTGTCTTGTCCTCTAGTGATCCGTCGTGTCGTCCACCATGGACAACGCTCACACAAAGACCGTGGAGGAAGTTTACAGCTTCTTTAACGTCAACGAAAGCACGGGTCTGGGTCTAGAGCAGACCAAGAAACAGCGGGAGAGATACGGCCCCAACGGTGAGAGACTGATATATATATATTATAGTATTATGCTGTTAAAAAGTGAAGGGCTGATTTAGAGATGCTGAGTGTCTGAGTGTGTTTAAAGCGGACGATCTGCGGTGCTATATATCCTAATTGTCAGCCCTCAATACGTCTCAATGACATGTCCGATAAACTGCACTCGGAGATGACTCTTACTTTTTTTTAAATTTTTTTTTTTACGTCAAGCTGCGTATCTCGCCCATTGGTAGCTTTGTGACAAAGCCAACCAGTGTATGATGATGATGATGATGATTGCAAAACATGATAATCTGATCTAGAACCCTCTTTATCTGTCCTTTGTCTATGAACTGCAGAACTGCCGGCCGAAGAGGGTAAGTGCCAGACTATTTTTTTTACACGTTATTTTAAACTATAACACGTTTAGACTACACCGCACTGTATTATCATGCACATGTATCCCGATGGAATTCTCATTTTTTTCTTCTTTTTTTTTTTTTTTTTTTTTTTAAAGGTAAATCTCTTTGGGAGCTGGTGGTTGAACAATTTGAGGACTTGCTCGTGAGAATCCTTCTTCTGGCTGCCTGTATATCTTTTGTAAGTACTAAGACAAGTTCTGGTGTATTTTCTAGCAAATGTGAAAAGTGCACTTGCTAAATGTGTGTCTACTTCAGTACAGTGTGGTTCACAGTGACAGTGAGAAATGTTGCCGCTGGATCTTGGCTGCACACCATTTCCTCAAGAGAGGGATACTTAGTTTTTTCGAAAGGGAACAGAAAAACCTGGCTTTCAGTGTAAATCACTGCCACCACATGCAAAGTGTGTATATAGTACATATTCTGAGTGACCATGTGCAGAACATGTCTTATGAGGGGCTTTGCACAAGCAGTTAGAAGATGCCCAGAATCTGTCAGGGGGAGACTGTACATGGGTGATCTCTGAAGTTGAATACTTTCTGCACATCCTAGCTCGACTTGAGGTTGCTGTTCCGTTATTGTGAGTGCTCTTGTAGCACATCGTCGCTAAATGAATGTTAAGGTACTCAAAGAAATCACTGAAATATGGCCCGGGACACTTGTTTTACTAGTAACTGTCCCAGGACATCAAAGTAATTGATTATTTGATTTTGACTCATCTTTTGAAATGAATCACGCTTATTTATGGTGTGCGTAAGTAAGATAAGGTGTGAAATGGAAGTACAAAAAGTTGCCACGATTGACTAATCTGTTCCTTTTATTGTGTAATAATCACACGTATGCTTTTGGGGTGTTATTCATGAAAGCGATTGTAATGTCAGCAATAGTTGTTGGTGATGGAGCCAAGTTCATTAGTTCTCTGTACCACAAAACATAATTGGTTGAATTGGTTCTTGACACAAGGACTGATTATTTTAATGTCCAATTGGAATAAATGTAATAAATCTGTCTTGAGTGAAAAATCGATCTAATGCCGTTTTGTTAATGGCTTTTGGAAACACTGGTATTGGGTTGGCGCTAACTGCTAATCTGTAATCTGAAAAATATATATTTTTTAAGTTGACAAAGGATTGTTGGTTTCGTTTAGGGTGCAGTGTTTTTCAGAACTGCTGGGGAAAATGTTAGACTTGTAAAAGGTACCAGACCACACCATACCATGGAATAAAGTCCTTGGTAGTCACATGATTGTGATGAATCCATGGGCTAAATCCAGCCATAATTTTGGATGACAACAGAGGTGAATTTGATTTGAAAGGTATTGGATATTTGACCAACATTTACGATCTGTAGTAATAAAGTGATCTAAACCGGGAAGCGAAAGTTACGCTCACGGTCCAAGTCACAGTGGGTTTAGCGAGGTGTTAACTGCTGGAACCTAACTGGGGATCGCCTCTCCTTTAACGCCGTTGTTTCGGCTATGCAGTTACCACTCGACCCACCACAGACTCTTCCATTCATTCATATCTCTGATGCGCTTGGTTTGACAATGTGTCCTTGTTAAAAATATATGTCAATATACGCGTCAGGAATGTTTTCTAATATGATGATTTCGTGCAAACAGGTTTTGGAGTGAAGGTGTATTTGTGTAACTGGTCCGGATAACTTTTTCTTGTGTGTAGGTTCTTGCCTGGTTTGAAGAAGGAGAAGAGACCATCACAGCTTTCGTGGAGCCATTTGTGATTCTTCTGATTCTGATAGCAAACGCTATTGTAGGAGTATGGCAGGTACGCATTGCATTTCTCCCCACTTGTACTTTGTCTTTGTATCATGCACAAATATGACTTTTTCCATGAGTTTTGGCCAGCATTTTCTCAGGCTGTCTGTTATCTTATATTACATTAAACGGTCGGTGACTGGATTCAATAACAGTTTAAAACTGCCCATGTTGATCTAAGCATTGAACAAATATTTTGCATAGCTACCACTAAATGGGGTGACAGGGTTGGGCATTCCCTGGGATTCATGCCAGTTTTCTAAGTTTTCTATGAATGGCTCTGCCTTCCAACATTGCTTTTTAACAGTTTTAGCTTGTTGTATACTCTTGGTAGTTGGTTTCATAGGACCATTGGCATTTATGTCTGCAAAGATGGATATTTTTACCCTCGATATACTTTATTAATCCCAATGGGAAAATGTATTCACTACATGTGACCCATTTGAACTTGCTAGGAGCAGTGGATCAGTGCAGCACACGGGGCAATGCCCGGTAGCCAACTCCAGTTGGTAGTTTCCTTGCCTTGGCTATTATGGGCATGATGAGTGCTATCCGGAAAACAGAGCTCCCGGAGGAAACCCATGTGGACATGGGGGAGGGCGTGCAAGCCCCATGCAGAAAGAGTGGAAAGGCATTCGTATTTATTATTCTTGGTCAACTGTGTTTTCCACAACGGACCCTTTTCACAGTAGGAAAACCACGGGTGCAGCTCATAACA
The DNA here is from genome assembly GCA_002895965.2 of Coryphaenoides rupestris. Taxonomy (NCBI): domain Eukaryota; kingdom Metazoa; phylum Chordata; class Actinopteri; order Gadiformes; family Macrouridae; genus Coryphaenoides; species Coryphaenoides rupestris. Next base: position 340,507 of record PIJE02000344.1, read on the forward strand.
TGAATTACGCATTTGTTTGATTTAGGTACGGCATTGTTGACCAGTATAGACATAACAAGTCAAGTAAATATACATTGACCTGACAAAGCATGGTGCTGCGACAGACATAAATATAACCAAGCTAACGTTAAAATTAAAGGAACAGGAAGTGACAACCCTGCTACTGAGGGTCTGTGAAAAGGGTCAACTGCAATGAAAGCTTTGCGGACTTGGTCGTCCAAGTCCACCCTGATGCTAATGGACTGATGAGCTGAGCCGCCTCTCATCTTGTTGGAGTCCATCATTGGCAACCAAAAGCCCAACAAGCGATAGGAGGGTCCCAGAAAGTGATCAGTGAATATATATAAGTGGAAATTTAAAAGGCTGTGTTCACGATGCCATTGGTCTCCCAAGGACTTTTTCTTCGTGTTTTTCCCTGCTGCTTGGGGTTGAGTCAATGTGATGCCTGCACTGTGTCACTGAAAGACTGGAGCGGAAGAGGCAAAACGGATTTTATTAATAGACCTTATTGTGAAGGCCTCGGGGTCCACACATCGCTCCCCATCCAGGCTAAGGATAGAGCTCAGAGTCCCAGCGGACCCCCTCAGCGGCAGAAAGACCCAACCGTATATACTCTGCTTTTCTGTCTTTCAGTCAAACAAAGCCCGTTTCTGTCCTACTTTCTCCTCCCTGGGTATATTATATATTTTTTAATTCATTAACCTTGCTGACCTGGGAAATCCTAGTCTTAACCATTCACTGACAATGGCCCTCTCAAATATATAAATGTTATACATGCATTGTGGATAGTGTATATTATATGATGTATATGCTCGTGCAATGTCCAACGTGGCATGCATATTGTGTAAGTGCATTTGGGACAACTTTAGTGTATCCGTCAAGTACTACAAGGTTGCCCGAAATGGCATCTTATTTGCAAGTTTAATTGACAATCATACAAATCAATGCGCAGACATTGGGGGGGGGGGGGGGTTGTGTGTGTGTGTGTGTGTGTGTGTGTGTGTGTGTGTGTGTGTGTGTGTGTGTGTGTGTGTGTGTGTGTGTGTGTGTGTGTGTGTGTGTGTGTGTGTGTGTGTGTGTGTGTGTGTGTGTGTGTGTGTGTGTGTGTGTGTGTGTGGTATAAGCAAAGTTTTCCAGCGACATCGAGAACTTGTATATAGTCTTCAAAAGAGCAGGGTCTTGGTGACTGCTGCCCGTGGGTCCTTACGACCACCCGGAGCATTGCAGCCCGGTGTTTTACAGGTCCATAAAACGCTGGTGCTAATAATATTGAGTGTCTCACAGCCCAGAAGAAGGGCTGCAGCAGCACTGGAGGAGAACTGCAGGAGAATGAGGATGGTGGTGAGGAAGCATCAGCAGAAGCTTTAACCAAATGGTATTGCTCTGCACACGATTACCGACAGTTCTACCGACTGACTGACTCATATGTCGGCACAGAACCGGTAGCCAGAAGTGTGCACTTTATGCTTTTGACAAGCGTATGCACGCTTGCCCTGAACATGACGACACGAGCAGACTTGTCGAACAACAGAAGTTTGAGTGTTGGTTGTTGAAGTGGGCTATTAATTAGGCCGGTCATGTTTGGGGCTGTTGGTTATTATAATTGGATGCTTGGATGTAGCACGCGTGTAAAGTAATTGACCCTGTAATGTAATGGTGTCTCATAAGCGCCGGCTGAACACTTCCATTTAGCCTCCCACCATAAATAAAGGCAGTGCGGTTGATTTGTGGTCTGTGTGGTTTATCATAGCCGTGACAAATGATTGGGCAGCGTGACAGACAGCCATGTCTTTATTTGATATTGATGAAGTGGAATACATTTGCATAGCCTTGCATGCTTTTTCCATACCGTCGCTTCGAAGCGATCGCTCTACAGATGCGGTCAAGCATAAACTTGGATAACAGTCGTATGTGTAAAATAGTGTTGAAGACTCAATGATTAGGGGTAGTAGAATTACCATACTGTTAGGACGGCAGTCCAGATTTGCATTCGTGAAGAAAAGTCTTCCGTATGCTTATTAAAGACGACCAGAATTACATTACACTTTTTTTTTTTTTTTAAATCATTGCATTTTAGGAGCGAAATGCAGAGAACGCCATAGAAGCTCTGAAGGAGTACGAGCCGGAGATGGGCAAGGTGTACCGCCAGGACCGGAAGAGTGTCCAGAGGATCAAGGCCCGGGACATCGTGCCTGGAGACATTGTGGAGGTTGCTGGTAAGAAACTCAATCCTTCTAAAGATACCAAGAGGCTAAAACAATGTGCAGAATTTTTTAGTTGTGTGGTAAACGATCTGTTATATTGCAGAACAAAGATAATGCTGCTGTACCACTTCAAAGGTGGCCCGGGGTGCCCAATAGATTAACATTTACATCTTACTGATCCCCTAAAATACTTCACTGTTTTCATCTGTAAATAAGCCAAAACCATTTGTGCATTAGCCCGTCGCATGGGTTGCGCAGCCTCTTGAACGCCTTAACTGGTAGCGGAGCGTGCCGTGGACCAACCCACTAACCAACGGAGCGCCGTGTAATGCGCCTCGCTGATCGATGACGGCATTGCTAAGGTGGAAAGTGTCGTGTCAAAGCGAGTGTCTGGTTTACGTCTGTGGTGGAGTACCCTTGACTCCTAAGCTGTGCTACGGGTGGCATCTGGCATCATATAAACATAAATGCAGTTTTTTTTCCCCCTGAAATGGTTTTAAATCTACATGCACTATTTGTGTGCACGTGTGGGTTGGAAGTGCTAAACCACAGTAACTGGTTTTGTGGGCAACCCTAGCAACCTTTTTGTCCCTTCTGGTTGCCAAACAAGGGGAACCAATATTTCATGGTTCCTGTTGAGAGCACAGCCTCTCTGGTCCCAACTGTTAATATCAGGGCCTCTCTGTGGCAGGGAGGTCCCAACCCAGGCTAATCCCTGGGCGCTAGGCTGGCAACCACTCCTAAATGTTTGTGTTGGGTCTTTTTTTTTTTTCTCTCCACACATTTGGCTGAGTCAGAGCTGAGGGGTGCTTTCTGAGACGGGCGCTTTTTTGTACCCAAATGGTTTGCTTTTATGAATGTGTTTGTTTCTACAACCCATTCATGGTTTGTTTTGGCCATGTTGCCAGACCACTGCCACAAAACCCCTTGTTCCACCCACACCTCTTAGTTGTTTGGTAACTAACTGACATTTATTGTTCATGAGTCTCCTGGAGATAATCTATAGGATCTTTTTGGCCATTTGTGGTAAAGGATTTTTTATGCTGTTAAACAAGGTTCAAAGGTTGTAGTTAGGGCCCCTATTTTACCACCAGATGTGAGTATCAGTATTTCAAAATTCTCGTGTGTTCACCCTCTAGTGACATCACAAGTGGGAGTGTCCACCCAGATGTATGACGTCTACCTTGGTGGCAGGGACCTTTTTAAATGTCAGCAAAATCAGACTATAGGGAGACTATTGTCCGTCTCCCTGTTGATGAACAATAAAGTTTTCTGAATATGTAGGTGTAGATCTAGAACACTGAGCAGCACATGGTATGCTGAGAATGCTTTAAAATGTACATCCATAACGGTAAGCTATCATTTTAGTTTATACACATTTGGGCAATTGGAGTTAATTCCTGTGAGGTTAATGATTGGGCAAAAATACGACAGAACTCTCAAAATCTAAATAGAGACTGAGCTCTCATCTGATGTAGGCTGTCTAAATATGCGTGTTGCTGAAGCAGACTTCTTTTCACACTTCAATATTACACAGATGTATTTTTATCTTTTGCCTTTCTTACCCAAAGGATAATTGATTCAGCTCTAGTCTGCTTGCTTGTTGCAATTAGGAGAGAGAACCACCAGAGAATTCAATAAATGCCAACAAAAGTGATTATTCATGGCGTCATTCTTTCTTCTTTCTTCTTAATAGATAGTTTTTAATGGTAAAAAAAAAGTGTTGAATTGATATCTGACTATAGAACTAACAAAGGATAATTCGGTTATTTTAAAATTTGGTGCCAGCTCTTTTATATCTATCACCACATCCATTATTTTTTTCTCTGTATACCATCTTGGCCCCAACATCGCCTGGGTTGTACATCCGTCTTCTCAGAGGTTCTCTGCGTTCACTTTGTCGCCGGAGGGAATAGGAAGGCAGGAAGTACCGTTTAGAAAGGCCACAGATTTGGGCTGATAAATAATTTATCCTCCAGATGGCCGCTCTTCTCCCTAGAAGAGTGTCTGATAAGTCTGTCTTCTGTCCTCCATCAAGCGGTCCATCTGTGTTCTATCTCTGCTGCCGGTCCCTTCCTCTTGTCCCTGCCTCTCGCTGTAAGCCGCAGACGATCGCTCACTGACAGCATCCCTCACACTGTGACGTTGTTTTTGTTTGGTTTTTTTCCCCCCCGAATCCCCAATCCAAAGTGGTTACCACCATTGCTAACAAGTCAAAACAAAACATGCGTACAATGACGTGTGATGTCTGTTTGTAGAAGCTGTGTGGTGGTTGCTCGGATGAACTTCCTATTTATGAGAATAGCAGGAGAGTCCCTGGGGATCAGGAGACTGTGTGAAAAGGACCCAGGAAGCTGTAGGCCTACATGTTAGCCGTCTAGGGAAAACAAACCAGCACCGTCTGAAGACGTCCTAGATAGAAAATGGAATCTGTGCTGTTTTACAGTCTATCATTGTCTGGGCCATTGCTCTAGCATGCCAAAAGCATGCTAAAGCAATGACTGTTATCTTGGTTTGGCCGAAATATTTGCCATAATTTGACTTATTTTTCTTCGCATAAATAGAGCATTAAGAGAAGTAGTAACTGTTTAATTAACTAGCTATATCTGGCAGTGCACATGGGTAATGTCAATTCAATTGGATCTTCTAAATAGGCCTACATAGGATATTTAGGTGAGCAGCCGGAGCATAAGCCCATCTTCACTACGCTATAAAAGGTTGAGGTTCCAATCCATTTAAATTTTTTTTTTTTTTTACTGCCATGATTCTTAATGGAAAATGCAGCATATTCCCGTTGTAACCAATGTAAATAAGTTGCCGCTTTTTTTACATTCTCTTTTTCGTCACGTTTATGTGCCTGATGTAAAAATACCTTTTTAAAGTAAGCAAACTGATTTTAGAAGCTATTTCAGAGATTGACTGAGACAGAGAAATGCAGCAAGCCTCACCCCCAAAGTTCCTGAGCTTTTGGCAAGGATCTAACTACCGTGCAGGAATCTTTTTGGCGGGTAAAATAATGTCCCCAGAACTTCATTTAAGACCCTGGTCCATGCGATGGAAACCTGCCTGGAGTCCCTCCAAAGGTCCCTAGTTCCTGTGGTGGAAATATGCCTAATGACAATACTTGGCCCGTACTGGTTCGTTGAGCGCGTGGGCGATTTCTGGCTGTAAAAACCTGTCAGTGAGAGTTTCAAGCCGTGAGTGAAGCTTGTTATGACAGTGAATCCCCAATCTTTGTTCTTCCACTTCTGCCAAATGCCAGCAAAACATTTTGTCAGTTATGTTTCTGAGTCTTGGCATTCATGAGAAAATATTTGCCGGCTTTTATCTCATCCTCTACATGTGCTCCTTGTCAGTAGATGTAGGTTAGCATACGCATCCGACCTCCTTTCTGAACTCGTGGTGTATATTAGGAATGTAATCCACGTACCCTCAGGCCTTCTCTTGACCTGGGCTTTTACTGGGTTAATTATCATAGGAGAGGACTGTCTTCAAATGGTGCGCGAGTCTTTGTAGAAGCACTCTAGACGGCTCCACATGCATTAAGAAGCCCCAGTCAGTCTGTGTGTCTAGTATGATGGGAATCTTGTTTTGTTAGCATTTAAGGAAGAAGACGCCCATATTTGGTATTAAAGCAGATAGTCGGTTAGTTTGCTCTCTAAACTGTAAGAAATCAATTGGGGATGCTATTTGTTAAATGTAAAGTGTTCTACTTCTACTTTTGGTGTTTGTATTTTGTCTAATGGAACTTGCGTCACTTCGTCTTCTACTCGGCAGTGTGCTTGTGAACCTCGTGTAAAAATAAACCATGTGTGCCTAATTGGTGGGAATACATGGATGGAGATGTCAGCCATTTAACCCCCTCTGGTACGGCAGAGGTTTTCTGGCCCTAGAACATGAATTTTGAAATGCCCTTCCCCCCTCCCTCCCTCCCTCTCCATCCCCCATCCCCCCCCCCCCCCGTCTCTCTCTCTCTCCCCCTCTCTCTCTCCCCCTCTCATGCTGCGCCTGCATAACAACTGATCAAAATAGTTTTCCCATTTTTGGACTTGTTTCGCAGGTCTCATCTAATCCCTTGTTCTTGCTGCGACTCCCCCCCCCTACACGCATGCACACACACGCACAGGGTTCCTGCTCTTTACAGAGAAGGGCATTGCGGTGGCCGAGGGCTTGGTTTACATGCCTGTCACCACTTCACCCTGCGTGGAGAGAGGGCTCTGGCCCCCAGACCCCTGGCTCATGGCCTTTATTATTGCTTTTACCGCACTCCTCCTAAAACCTGAACGACTGTCGGCAGAAGCTAAGGTTCCACTCCGGAGCGTCCCTTTTGGAACCACTTCACTGTTTAGTTCTGGTAATTAATGATGGGAGAGAACGCAGGGACAATGGACCCCGACATGGTCTGCATCTGGAAACTCATAAAAATGTCAAGGTGATACTTTTTGTTTTTTTTGGTCTGTTGGATTAAGATAAATACCCTTGAAAGTATGGAGACCTGTTTGCAGAAGTGCAAAAGTCCCCTTGGGCACAGAGGTGTAGCCCATATGAAAGCACACACACACAGTCGAATATAGACTTTTGGTGGGTTATCACTTCCACTATCTTCCCAGGCAAACGGGCTCCACCACTGTCTACCAAAACTAATAAACTTCCCTGACTTGGACAGGCCCCCCTCGTCCATGGCTAACTCCCTGGAAGTGCAAAATGCTTGTTTGGAAACCGGGGCGTTATTTACATTGAGAAGTCATCTTTTACTGTGAATTACCCCGCGGCCGTTCTGTTAGTGGAAAGAATGAGCACCCATCTATTTCTGTCCCTGCGTGCTCTGGGTCGAATGGAACATTAATATTTTTTTGATCCATGGCTCCCAAACAGATAGTTTGATTATTGTATTACTCACAAGAAGCATGAGCTGGATCAACTTTGCAGGTGTTCCTGTTGCCAAGCCTGTTTGTGTGCACGGGTGATTTACGGGCCTGCGTGTCAAAAGGATGCGCAACAGTTGTTAACGTTGTCCTCACGGTTCAGTCTACTCCTCAGCACTGTTTCTTTTGTATTATCCTTTAGCCCCTAAATAGAAAATGTCTCCATTCTTTATGTTGCACTTATTAAAATGACAACAAAAAACGTAACGATACCCATTTGTATTGTCTGTCGGTTCACAGTTGGTGACAAAGTGCCAGCAGACATCCGGATATCGTCCATCAAGTCCACCACGCTGCGTGTGGACCAGTCTATTCTCACAGGTAACCACCTCCTCCTCCTGGTCTCTCTAGTGTACCATGCTACGCTACCTTTCTGGGTCACACAGGGGGCCGATGCCTTCCCCTGGCTCCCCCTCTGGTACACCCTGGGCTCATTAACGATCAGTCGATACAGCAAGGGAGTCTGGGGAGGCTGATGTAAGCGGAGATGAGAAGATGAACGGATGAATACAGGGTGGATGCAGGGATCCGCGGTGGCTAATGGATGACTACAGACCAGAGGTTTCTGCAAATCGACTCAACTTTAGGGCTCCCAGTCTGGCTGCACTACCTTAATTGGTGTGTTCTCTTCCCCCTTCAGGGCTGTATCGTATAGTCAGAAGCTTCTATCAGAGCAGTGTGTTCCTCGCACTGTTTATTCCACACACACCGCTTCCACCTCACACTCTTCCCCTGGAGTGTACACACACACATACACACACACACATACACACATACACACATACACACACACACACACACACACACTGAAAGGACTATGTTGTATGATGGTGTCTGTGGTAGCTGGCAGGCCAAGGGCCCTCTCCATGTCCCCAGGGTCACTAACCTCTTTGGTTTCTCTGCAGGAGAATCCGTGTCGGTCATCAAACACACGGACCCAGTGCCGGACCCCCGGGCCGTCAATCAGGACAAGAAGAACATGCTCTTCTCGGTGAGTCTCTTCAAACAAACATGGGCTTGTGTTTCCATCCTTCACCTCGCCCAATACCAGTACGCAAGTAACAGTACTGTCACTTTGCAAAAACAGTCGTACACGAGCAGCAGCGGAAGTATCAGAGCAACTATGAGAGAATGATGGTTATCTGTTTTCTGATCCGTGGTGGGCTGCTCCTCCTCTCCTTCTCACACCCAGGGCACCAACATCGCTGCTGGCAAGGCGATCGGCGTGGTCGTGGCGACGGGCGTCAACACGGAGATCGGCAAGATCCGCGACGAGATGGCGGCCACGGAGCAGGAGCGTACTCCCCTGCAGCAGAAGCTGGATGAGTTCGGGGAGCAGCTCTCCAAGGTTCCCTTCATTAAAAAAAAATACTATTACGACATAGGAGTCTGACACTATCGCTAAAGTTTAGGATAAAGATAGATTACCATTACTTTTCAGCCTTCTTCCCTCCAGTGTAATGGCAATGAATTATTCAGTTAAAATGTTAAATTTACATTTAGGGCATTTGGCAGACGCTTTTATCCAAAGCGACTTACAAAGAGTACATTTGTTGAAGGAGAGGCAGCAATATATCACTGTGGTACCTGAAGATAAGAATAGAGCTGTTTTCGAGCATTCATATTTATGAGACGAATAGAACGAGTTTCATAATTGCCAAGTTGCCTGCATAAGTAGCTGGGCAGGCGTGCAATTCTAAGCATGATACAACATCTGAGAACGAACAACAATGCTAAGTGCCATTAATAGGTGTTAAGTGTTATTATGCTCTAGTCTATCTATAAATATATCATCATTGATGCATTATAATAAATGTCTATAATGAATCTTCTCAAGGTCATCTCGCTGATCTGCATTGCCGTGTGGATCATCAACATTGGGCACTTCAATGACCCGGTCCACGGGGGGTCCTGGATCCGCGGGGCCGTCTACTACTTCAAGATTGCCGTCGCTCTGGCCGTCGCTGCCATCCCAGAGGGTAAGACACAACATGGGAATTGTACACGTGTGTGTGTCTGTGTGTGTGCTGAAGGATTTGTGCCTTACAGGTGATGATTTCATGTTACACTCCCAGAACATAGATGGGTGTTCCAGTCCTCCTGCAACATTGCAATTTTTTGTCCATTGGATGCTACAGAACAGAAAGAAACCTCTAGTATCTCCAGGAGATGCTCCACGATGGTCGTCTAATGCTCTCAGTGGATCATCATTACATCTACTGTCTTGTTTTATATAATGTCTTGTCTTCTCATAGCCCTTGTGTCTCTGGTGCTCTCTGTCCAGGTCTCCCTGCCGTCATCACCACCTGCCTGGCCCTGGGCACCCGCCGCATGGCCAAGAAGAACGCCATCGTCCGCTCCCTGCCCTCCGTGGAGACACTGGGCTGCACCTCGGTCATCTGCTCCGACAAGACCGGCACCCTCACAACCAACCAGATGTCCGTCTGCAGGGTAGGAGAAGGGCGGCTTGCATGCAGTGGTCAGGAGAGAGAGAGAGAGAGAGAGGAAGAGGGAGGGAGGGAGGCGAGGGAGGTTGAAATCCATAACGGTTGTCCTGTTATTATCACCGTTCAGAGCTTAAAAGGTGACCTCTGATGACCCCTGTTATTGTCAAATGATTATGGGCCTCTTAATGTTGAGCGGTAGCATAGCTGTTGGGATGTTGCTCTTTGTGGTGCAATGCCGTCACCTTTTAATTCCCAGCTGGTGCGCTGCGCGGCTCAGTGAGCTAAAGGTCCTGACGCACACAGCGGTTGTCACCTTTCTTTGAAATTCTCAATTTTCATAATGGATAATTCGTGTGGATCGTCTAGATCTGCAATTAAAATAATGTGGGTGTCTTGTTCTCAAAAGTCGTATGTGGGTAGAGTCATCTGTGGGTAGGCGTGTTCACCATCGTGGTGTTCGGCTGCTCTGCAAACCGTTCAGTCCCAATCCAACAAAAACAATGGTTTGAGTTGGTAGGCAGAGACTCCAGATTAATATCTAATCCTGAATGGCTGAAATGTTGCCGTTAGTCGTTCTCAAAAATGAGGGCTTTAGCGGAGGATGTTTCTGCGCAAAACTGAAAAGATCATTTAAAGGTCTCTACAGAAACGGCCGTGAGAGCATTTTCCTGTAACGGGAGATGCTGAAGCATTTTCCATGAAATTGATTAGCCTCTTAAACGGCGCGCGCCAAAAGCAGCGAGCGTTGGCTGCGTTACTGCCGACGGAGAACAATCAGTTAAGGGCATCGGCTTCTTGCTGAGCGGTAAAGCGAGCCTGACGGGCCTGTGCTGACACCAGGGCTTTATCCCTGTGCACCGGTGACGTTGAGCGGCCTAATAAAGGATAGTGAAGGCTGTTGCTTTTGTACGCCAGCCTCATGTAAATTGGATTGGAAAAACCACAAGGCAGTAAATTCTCAGGCGGTTGCTTTTGATTGTGGCGTGGCGTAATCTTTTCTTGATTAAATTAATTCTACCGTGTAGATGTGTACGGGAGCTCTAAAGGCCGCGTTCACACATGCAGTCTTATCCCAGAAGTGTCCCTGGACATTGCCTGCATGGGGTCATGTTGTGTGAATGGGAACGGGGAATCGATATTCCTGTGACAATGTGTCCCGGCAATTTCCCACCTCGAGACCTAGTGACGTTTCCAGAACACAGCCGGTACGGTTGAGCCAATCACAAGACTTCACTGATGACATATTTGAATCAGCAACTCTTGCCAATGTTTTTCGAGAGACTTCATAACAATGTCAATACTTCCTCTGTTTCTCCTTTTTTTTTTCTGCATCTCACCGCCTCTCTCCTCTACATTCTTCCTGTTCCCTGAGGCCTGTTCTGCCTTTTTTTTCTTCCCTTCCTGTCATGCTGCCAGTGTGTAGTAATTTGTCCCATTTCGCCGCCCTTACCCACCCACCAACCCCCCCCCCCCCCCCCCCCCACCAACCCCCCACACACGCATGTGTTTACTGAATCTATTGACCCTCCCTCCCGCCCTCCATCTCTGAGACATTATGCTGATCAGTATGCAGCACTCAGTCACTTGCAGCGCTACCAGCAGTGGTTGCATAACTGACCTTGAGGTGTGTGTGTGTGCGTGTGTCTGTCCGCGTGCCCCTCCCTCCGTCATTGCACACTGTGTGGAAGTCATCTTTCAGAAACAAGTAACACCTGATGGCACAGCAATCCTCCCTTGGTCACAATGTGTCTCAGTGCTGCTATTGGCTCAGATCAGAGTAGTTTAACATGCACCAGTCTGCTAGTTCAACATGCACTACCTTTTGCTGGTGGTGGTGGTGGTGGTGCATATTTTGTAACTTCCAGCCCCCCTGGGACGGTGCAGTCCCAGGGTAGTGGGTGTCAGTGTGGTGGGGTCTCCCAGGGTAGTGTGTGCCCGTGAAGGGTCCCAGAGTAGTGTGTGTCTCTACCCTGTGTGTTTTAGATGAGTCCCTCTCCTTATCCCCTCACGTTCTACCGCTGTCTAGTCCATGCAGCCCTGCTCGTCGTAATGTGTGTACTGTAGGCAGTCGGGTTATCCCTTTCAGCCCACTTTGTGTGTGCGTGTGTGTGTGCGCTATTTATACTCTTTTCATTTATCTTCTTGCCCACGCTGTAGCTTCTATCTCTTCCCATTCCTTCCTGTCCCACCACAGTCCCACAATGGTTTGCTGCTACCTTGTGGCTGCAGCCTGCTATGGCTCAATCTTCACATCCGGATGCTGGGATCCAACATAATTGAGCTCTCTCTCTTGCTCTTGCCCTCTCTCGTCCTCTCCAGATGTTCATCATTGACCAAGCAGAGGGTGATCACTGCTCTCTCAAAGAGTTCACCGTGACCGGCTCCACATATGCCCCCGAAGGAGAAGTGTAAATATCAATATGTTCAATACTTCTCGGTGTAGGTTGCTTAATGTTTTGTACTGTAGCAAGTTGGCTGACTTTCTAAAATGTGCTGATTGTGTTAGGTTCCATAACGGTAAAACGGTCCGGTGTTCCCAGTATGATGCCCTGGTGGAGCTGGCCTCTATCTGCGCACTGTGTAACGACTCCTCGCTGGACTACAATGAGGTCTGTTCATCATCACTGGATATTGACCAGAGGGATAAAGACCCGTTTATAAAATTTTTGTTTGCCCCTTATTCAGGCCAAGGGGGGAGCATGATGTGATATCGTTTACATGTTGTTTCTGTCTCCAGGCCAAGGGTGTGTACGAGAAGGTGGGCGAGGCCACAGAAACTGCCCTTACCTGCCTGGTGGAGAAGATGAACGTGTTCGACACAGAGCTTCAGGGCCTGTCCAAGATCGAGAGAGCCAACAGCTGTAACACCGTAAGTAGAGCCGACACCTGTAACACTGCAAGTAGAGCCGACACCTGTAAGACGAAGCCCATCTGTGATTTATTCTACTTATTAAATCAAATGACGGTATTGATTTCATAGATGTCTAAACCCATTTCTCTTGTAATGATTCTTCTTCAGGTGTTCAAACAGCTGATGAAGAAAGAGTTCACACTGGAGTTCTCCAGAGACAGGAAGTCCATGTCTGTGTACTGTACCCCTAACAAGGCCAGAAGTTCCATTGGCAAGATGTTTGTCAAGGTAAGATATGAGCCAGTCGACCCTGAATCGTGTGTGTGTGTGTGTGTGTGTGTGTGTGTGTGTGTGTGTGTGTGTGTGTGTGTGTGTGTGTGTGTGTGTGTGTGTGTGTGTGTGTGTGTGTGTGTGTGTGTGTGTGGTGTGTGTGTGTGTGTGTGTGTGTGTGTGTGTGTGTTGATCACGTCATAAAATCCAGAATTTGTATAATCTTAACTCTATATTCACATCCCGGTATATCAATTTAAGGTTTATGTATTTTTAAATGTATTGCCTGGGTCAGAGTGAATAAAGCTTGATGGTTTTTAGCCTCCAGTTCGAAGGGCTGTTAATAATAAAGTGCATTGTTATCCACGTCTGTCTAACATCTATTAATATCCAAGCATAAATTAATAAATAGGCACACAGATCTGACCCCTTTGCCCCCCCATGTGTGCTTCTTCTCATAGGGAGCTCCAGAGGGCGTGATTGACAGGTGCACCCACATCCGCGTGGGCAGCAGCAAGGTGCCCCTGACGCCCGGCATCAAGGAGAAGGTGTTGTCCGTGATCCGGGAGTACGGCTCGGGCCGGGACACGCTGCGCTGCCTAGCGCTGGCCACCCGGGACAACCCCACCCGCAAGGAGGAGCTGGTGCTGGAGGACAGTGCCCGCTTCGTGGAGTACGAGGTGAGAGGGAGGGAGTGAGAGAGAGTGTGTGTGTGAGAGGGTGTGTGTGTGGGTGAGAGCGAGTGTGTGGGTGTGAGTGAGAGTGCGAGTACTGATTGCATCAACGACTAACCACTTGTGTTTTTGCGGTCTGCAACTGCTATGACTACGATCAGGGCCAGTTGTGTAGTTTCTAGTAAGAAATGAATACACTGTTATTTATGAATGGCAGTCGCCAGGAGTGTGAATACATATCAAATCATGGAGGTTTATATGAAGAAACGGACACATTGTTATTGTTAAATAGTCGACCACCAGCTGTATGAATACATATCGAATACCGGAGGTTTATATTAAGAAACAAATAAATTGTTATTGTCTGAACACCAGTCACCAGCCGTATAAATACATATTGAATCATGCCAAGGTTTGCATGGCAGCTGTGACTTTCCGCCCCCACATTTTTGTATGGGCTTCTCAGTGATTATTATGGAACTACATATTATGTAGGGTCCGATGGGGCAAATCCATTTATTTTAGTGAAACTGTTCAGTTGACCATGATCGCTGAATCAGAAAGGGAAAACCAATACCTTTCCTCTTTCAACAAATGATCTTGATGCCCCTCCTACCCTTCAATATACAGTATTTTGTGTTAATGTGCAGTAGAGGCAGATCGTTTCAGTAATTTTAACGTTGCTTGTTATTAAACACCAGACCACTCATTGCTACTAATTGTTGTAGTCTTGTAAACGTCCGTTGCTTAAAACCATCTCTTTGAGAAGAGGTGATAGGAACTGTCATGATGCAACTTCCCTTGAATGATCTCACTCGTTAACTCGGACCTCAGGATCATGAAGTGCTGCTGGGTACATCCCTCATGTCTACGTCTTTTTTTCCCCAGACTGATCTGACGTTTGTGGGCTGCGTGGGCATGCTGGACCCCCCCAGAGCCGAGGTGGCTGCCTCCATTAAGCTGTGCCGCCTGGCGGGCATCCGAGTCATCATGATCACCGGAGACAACAAGGGTACGTACAGCCAGCAGTAGCGAAGCTCCTCTTTCATTCTGTTTCTGATTAATTCATTGTGATTGCTTAATTAACCCCCATTGCACTCATAACAGGAACCGCCGTGGCCATCTGCAGACGCGTGGGCATCTTCGGGGAGAACGACGACGTCTCCAACATGGCCTACACCGGCCGCGAGTTTGACGACCTCACGCCCGCCGAGCAGCGGGAGGCGGTGGTGAAGGCGCGCTGCTTCGCCAGGGTGGAGCCCTCGCACAAGTCCAAGATCGTGGAGATCCTGCAGTCCTACGACGAGATCACCGCCATGGTAATCCATTCCTCCATGTTCTCTTTGCACTTTGGCTGAGATGGACACCATGGTACCATCATCCGTCTCTCATTAATGTTCTTGAGATGCAGCCTGCAACCCTAATATCAGGGTTCCCACGGATCCTTGAAGTCCTTGGAAGTTTATTGAATTGATTAAACATTGGTAATTGGCTACAACACAATTGAGAAGAGTTTATACATTCAAGCCGCTCTTTTTAATTGTCTGTGAGATTCTGTAAAGCCTGATAGTTCTCATTATAACAATTCTAAATGTTGTAACAGTAATGAACATTGATCCGTGTCTCAAACTATGTTATGTTGGGTCCTTGTGTTTGTGGGAATTGGCCCTGGAAAGTCCTTGAAATGTCCTTGAAATGGATGTTTAAGAAAGTGTGGGAACCCTGTAATATAATACACATAATGGATGGTTTGTTTACTCCGTCTACTCTTCTCTCTCTCTCTCCAGACGGGAGACGGCGTGAACGACGCGCCGGCGCTGAAGAAGGCGGAGATCGGCATCGCCATGGGCTCCGGCACCGCGGTGGCCAAGACA
This sequence comes from Coryphaenoides rupestris, assembly GCA_002895965.2. Taxonomy (NCBI): domain Eukaryota; kingdom Metazoa; phylum Chordata; class Actinopteri; order Gadiformes; family Macrouridae; genus Coryphaenoides; species Coryphaenoides rupestris. The sequence goes on from PIJE02000344.1 coordinate 355,752, forward strand.
GCCTCAGAGATGGTGCTGGCCGACGACAACTTCTCCACCATCGTGGCGGCGGTGGAGGAGGGCCGCGCCATCTACAACAACATGAAGCAGTTCATCCGATACCTCATCTCCTCCAACGTGGGCGAGGTGGTCTGGTCAGTAGTACCTTTTTTTTTTTCACCGGCTACTCGCGCTTCTCCTCGCTTCCCCCATGAGGATTTGACTCCCATCTGGATGGAGAGCAGGAGAGTCTAGTTGGGGTTGGGGGTTCCACTCACAGCCAATATAGGCTGGTTTCAGTCCCTGAAGCCTTGAGCAAGATTAACTTAAACTTTGACCTGCTCCTGCTGCTCAGATTGAAGTGGCTGTATAATTAATCACCACATGGTTCCCATGGATCCTTAGGTTCTGGAACATTTGTGAAATTGAGGGGAAAAAAATCGTTTACTAACTTGCAGTTAGTAAATTGAGCGAAGCGATTGAGAAAAGTTGACACATGCAAGCCTCTCTTTTTAATTTGCGGTTTGTGTGCTTCTGTAAAGCCTGATAGTTCCCATTGTAGAAATTATCCGTTTTGTAAATGTAATTTACCTTGATCCATGTCTCAAACTATATGCCATGTTGGGTCTTTGGATTTGAGGGAGTTGGGCCTGGAAAGTCCTTGAAACGTCCTAGAATTGGATGTTTTAAGAAGAGGTGGGAACCCTGTAAATGGTCAAAAGGCAGAAACATCTCGTCAACTAGAAGACAATTGCAGCTGGGTGTTTTCTGGTCGTTTGGGGAGCCTGGCTTGTGATCCACTTATGAGTGTGAGTGTGTGTATGACTCATATGTGTGTGTGTCTGACTCAAATGTGTGTGTGCATGTTCTTTCAATATGTGTGCAGCATCTTCCTGACAGCGGCGCTGGGCTTCCCCGAAGCCCTGATCCCCGTGCAGCTGCTGTGGGTCAACCTGGTGACGGACGGCCTGCCAGCCACCGCCCTGGGCTTCAACCCCCCGGACCTGGACATCATGAACAAGCCCCCGCGCAACGCTCGCGAGCCCCTCATCTCTGGCTGGCTCTTCTTCAGATACCTGGCCATCGGATGTGAGTGGGGTTGTGATCATGTGACTACCCTCGGTGACCCAGTGGTCCGAAAACTATTTTTTTTTAATAATGTACCCCCTCGGAAATATATTTGCAGCCAAGTACCCTTTTCACCAGCATGGATCATTTTAGGGAGGGGAAAGTGTTTGTTAGGATTTTCACATAACACATTGACTGGGATGACTGGATGGCTTGCTGAGTTTCTGTCTTTGCTGTATACTTTTAGCAAGCTCCTTCCTTCTCCTTGTTTTATTTAGTTTTTTTCCTTCAATCCTTCAAAGTTATCAGAGGGGCACTCGTTCCCACATTTCAGAAACGCCACAGTCACCTAAAGGGGCTGGTCTTGACGTCTTTGCTCCAAAGTCATTAATACATTAATACCTAACTAGTAGTCCCCTCCATCTGACCAATATATTGCGCAGCTGCTGCTGCTGGTGTGTTTCACTGGCGACATGAGAATATTGTGGGTGTGAGTGAGTCATATTATTGGATGCTGATCACCGCATGCTGATTCTCATGCTTTTTATGCGGGCAAACAAAAAAGGCACCTTCTTGGGTCCTTCACCACGTCCTCTCTAATGTGCTCCGCCACCCCTCCCCAGGCTACGTGGGTGCCGCCACCGTCGGAGCTGCCTCCTGGTGGTTTGTGGCTGCCGAGGACGGCCCCAGGATTACCTTCTACCAGCTGGTGAGCCCCGGCAACTGTCACCAAGCTGCACACACACACTCTGCAAACGTTGTCTTGTACCGTCCACCGTTGATGCTAAACAAGCCCCTCCCCCACAGAGCCACTTCCTGCAGTGCGGTGCCGACAACCCAGAGTTCAAGGGTTTGAACTGCGAGGTGTTTGAGTCCCCGTATCCCATGACGATGGCCCTGTCCGTGCTGGTCACCATCGAGATGTGCAACGCTCTCAACAGGTCGGCAAAAATCACCTGACCCAATGACTTTTTAACAAACGTGTCCCTGGGTATTGTCTCATAGTAGCTGTTCTTGTGTTGTGCCCCCCAGCGTGTCGGAGAACCAGTCCCTGCTGCGCATGCCTCCCTGGGAGAACGTGTGGCTGCTGGGAGCCATCTGCCTCTCCATGTCCCTCCACTTCCTCATCCTCTACGTGGAGCCGCTACCCGTAAGTAGCCGCACTCGCGCTACCTAGCATGTTGTCATTCAGGTGTGAGTGTGATTAGCTATGGCAATGTCATGTGACTACAGTCTAGTGACATCACAAGTTGGAATGTCCACCTAGATGTATGATTACTAGATCAGTCTACCAGCCTACACAGTGGACTGTACCGGCAGCTAAACTGATCTAGTCAGCATAGATCTAGGTGGACATTCCCACTTGTGATGTCACTAGACGGTAATCAAACGGCACTTGTGAAACGGCTTCACACTCACACCTGGTGGCATAATGTCCTCTTTAAAGAAATTAACTTCTTCTGAAGGCCTTCACAAGAGGTTGATAATTGAGGTCCTCCTGACAGTGTTGGTACACTATTACGCACACGTATATTTTCCTCTTGGATTTTAATGTGCTCCATTTTTTTTTTTTTTACTGATTTCTAGTTCGAGTTGTTCACAAAATGTACAGTTGTTCACAACATTTCTGGTTAAATTAGTCGTGAAGACACATCCCCAGTATGGGACTGCATTATCATCAAGAATTTATTTTCTTAACTTATTAGATTCCAAAATTGCTTTTAAAAATTGCAACGCATTTAAAACGGGATGTGTTTTGACGCCCCGCCCCCATGCCCCTCCCCCATCCAGATCATCTTCCAGATCACCCCGCTCAACCTGACCCAGTGGCTGATGGTGCTGAAGATCTCCCTCCCCGTCATACTGCTGGACGAGCTGCTCAAGTTCGCGGCCCGGAACTATCTGGAGGCGGGTAGGGAGCAGGAGGAGAAGCCGCGGGGCTGCCGCCTGGCTGCATGCGTGGAGGGCATCTCCTGGCCCTTCGTGGCCCTCTGCCTCCCACTGGTGCTGTGGATCTACAGCTCTGACACTAACATGGCCGACATGTTCTGGTCTTGACTGACTTGAGCACCCCCACCCCCCAACCCACCCCCACCCCCCCTTCTCTTCCTTCCTTCCTCCCTCACGGCCACTCCCCCGGCACCGCCCACCCCCTCCACCCCCACCCCACATCTCTGCCTACCTGTGTGTGCGTAGCTAGTATGTGTGTGTGTGTGTCTCCATGTAGAAGTAGCTCACGTACGTGTGTGTGTGTGTGTGTGCTTGCCGAGTGTGCATGAGAAGGACCGAGTTTAACACACCACGACAAAAAGTAACAGAATCTAAAATGAGTGACGATGAGAAGTGATTTTTGTTTATTTTTCCCGGATGATTTATGATTGGATTTGATTTAAACGCGGCGAGTGTTGGAACGGCCATCACTCCCAGAGCTGTGGACTTATTCACTGGTTTCAATGAGAAAACTACAATGTGTCAGGCTTGGTGTTTTGTTATTGTCAATATTGCCTTTTTTTATATGTATTTTAAATGATTTGAGGATATTTTTCATCTCATCTCACTACAGTATCAATGGCAGAATCCCATGTTTTTTTGTTAAGGTTCCCTTTTTTCGTACAAAATTTAGGTAGTCCTCCTCAGCAGTGCATTGACCTGTATAGAGATTTCACACTATTTTATGCAAAGGTTTTTGTTTAGTTTCGTTCTTTCTTTTGTTGTTGTATTGCTCTGGCTCATTAAGAGCCCCTGATTTAGTTCCTGATGTTTACCATTGTGTCCTCAGTATAACTTAGTCTTTCAGAGCCAATGGACAAGCCACGCAGACCCACCACCGGCCCGAGGTTTGGGGAGAGTAAGCGCTTGAATGCGGGGGGGGAGAAAAAAATAACAATATCAACATTAGTTATCCTTTAAAAAAAACAACAAAACTAAAAACAAAAGAGATCTGCATGTTCTGTGACTGAGCATGAACTGTATGTGGTTTCTTCATTCCTAATTTAGTTGTGTATATGCCCTCCTCCTTCCCCCATCCGTACCCCTTCCCCCACCAACCCCTCCATGTTAATGTAAAACAAACTACTACTTTCATGGATGTTTAGTGTTTTTTGGTTTTTTTTAATAAGTATGATTTGAAAAGCCAGTTTTTCTGCACTAGGCAGAGCACAGCTACCTCAGTACGACTCATCTTGCTTCTCTAGATGCCCCCACGTGGCTTCACCAGTCGACACTCAACAGTTCATTCCAAACGACAGTATATATTTATATATGCGGTATGAGGTGTGCTCCTATTGGCTGGTGCAGAAAACCAAATCGCCCAATAGCCTCGCGCCTTTTAAAACTTTGTTTTTGTTTTGCTTGTCAGTTTATTTTTAATTGGTTTTCAACTTCCATTAACTTTATTTGTGTTGCAAGAGACTGAACCGGATATGGTTTCACTCATACTAATATTGCCATGTCTTGACGGCAAGGGGTTTGATTCAAAGGAGACTGTGTTCGAAATAAAACTGCAAAAGAATTAAAGTAATATATCAAGTACTCTAAATGCCACTTGGATTGCAAGTGAAGCCCCAAATGTTTTCTCCCATCGTCTACGAAAAATACACTCATGAACCCTTTGAATCAAAGTGTTTTCTGTCTTCATTTATTGAGTCTAAAAGTGGTGTGAGATGGTTGCTATCCAGTGTTTTTGTATGTCCATACGATACTTGAAAACGGACCATGTACAGACTGAATGATATGTTTACTTTCTCAAACATGGTGGGCAGGGGCTATTTATAATTCAAAATAAATGCAGATCTAGTGTATTTTTCACCCTTCCCGGGGGTTTCGATGTATAGAGGTCTGTACTTTGTAATGGATGTGTACTGGACATGAGCCTTGTATAGTATAGTGCACACTTCCATCCACTCACTGTCTCACCAAGAGCGCACAACTCACGTTTGTTACAAAAAAAACCCCAAAACCCTCTTGAAACAGCATGTTTTGGTCGACGCCTGGGTTTGACTGCATTGTGTGTTTTTACTACTTACAAGAACTGTGTGCTTTCCTCTTCAATGCCTTCCTCTAGTGGCCCCCTGTCACTACCGTGAGTATATGACTTTCCCGTCACCACCAAACACTGTATATCCACATTACATTACTTCATGTACCAAACCCCCGATGCCTTGCACATAACAAGGTAGCCGACACCTTGATGTTGGCCTACACCTTTTCATCATGGTGCTAAAAAAAAAACCAAGATGGTATGATCCTGTTTAAAACCAGTCTACTTGTTTTAAATTGGTTTTAACAGACTAGGACACAGAGCAGCTAAATGAACAACCAGTGTAGCTGTCTGCTCACTAGTCAGTCAGAAGACGCGTTGGGTTAAAGGGGCCCTGTTATACCGTGAGAGTGCCATTACAAGCCGGTTCAAAATTGTCATTGTGACTAAAATTGTCATTGTGACACAGTGACATCACAGGTGGGAGTGCCCACCTAGATGAAGGCTGACGAGATCAGTTTACCAGTTTATACAGTCCACTGGGTAGGCTGGTACACAGATCGATTCATCATACATCTAGGTGGACACTTCCACCTGTGATGTCACAATCTCAACGTTGCATGACAATTTTGCATGACTGCTTGTAATCGTCAATCACATTCATACCTGGGAGAGATTTCACACATTTTCTAGTGCAGTTTTCACCCTGCAGTGCACTTCCCTTTCCACCTTTTCTTTGTCACACCTGCTTAAGTTCACACACTGAGCATCATGAGCACTTCCTTTCTTTAATTGAAATAATGCAATAGTTATTGTCTGTAGGCTTTATATCTCTTGACTAATTGTGTGTCCCTCCCCTAGGTTCATTCTCATAAAGACTCCAATTTCCCTGCAGCCTAGATGAAGATTCAAACACGTCCAGTATGGTAAACGCCGGTTTGATTGCGTGGTTATAGTTTTATATTGCCGTAGGCCTACCCACCATACACTGTTGTGCATGCGCTTTTAGCTGTAAGTATGCCTTGCCATTTATATTTATAGATTACCTTGTACAATGCAAAAACAAAAAAAGGGTACATAAATGGTTTTACAGAGGAAGATACATCATAATACTGTTTTTTTATTACAATGCTTTTGGGGGACTTTGCACAATATTTATCATAGAGAAATTAACGACTTGACTGTGGTTTAAATAAGACTGATATGGGGGGTAGGGGATAGGCATCACTTTTTGCATTCGGGATGATTGACACTCATTCGTCGGTGTCTTGCAATACAATACTGTTGTGCAATTGTCCAGTGTACTGTGTCTCTGCATAGCTGTTTCCCCACCATATAACTCATACAAGTGCAGTAAACTGTGATCTATAAGGGTACCTCCTCACTACCTTGTCAGAGAACAATATCAGCCGTATATGTAAAATGACGATCATTACCTGCGCCCAAAAATGATTGTACATGCATTACTGCAATTGTTCCGGTAAATAAATACACCATTTTGGTCTCTCAGCTGTTGTTTGTTTGTTGTGTGTGTGTGTGTGTTTGTTCTTTTCTGCTCAGATGTTTGCATTACCGACCAGTCAGTAAATAACAAACGTTTTAGATTATTATAACTGTTCATGAGTAGGTAATACAGACCAATTTGGAAAACCATGAATCCAAAGTACATTGCATCGACAACAACTCAACCACTTGGTGTCGCTGTTGGCTCAGAGTCCGTCTTCCGTCACTACCTGCAATCGAACAACCTGACAATGTTGCTCGTCTGCAAACACTAGTTGAATTTATTTTGTTTTTTTAAATATATATTCTGATCTTGAGACACGTGGACCTTTACCCTATATAGCTGTTCATCAAATTCTTGATCTATACTCTTAATGATCCCATAGTAATTGTCTAATATTTACTTGAGATATTATACAACAGCCTATTTGTGTTTTTTGTGAAACTGCTGTGAACATAACGCAGGAACGACTTGAATCAGGTCTACTTACTGTAAAATAAAAGGTAGTGTCACATGAAACAACATGACAGCCTAAACACATTGCCGAGCTTAAAGTGCTTATTATTAATCCAAAATATATAAAAAACTAAAAAACAGCAAAGATGGTAACAATGAGCTGGAGAGAAAAAAACTCCTCCAGGTAAAGAACCAAACACATTCGTTTGCTCTGTCTCTTTAACCAGCAGGACTGTCAATCATCTTTAGCGTGGTCCCGCCCACTTCTTGCAGCTCTCTCTGTCTGCTGCTCTGAGACGAGGGACTTTGCACAATATTTATCATAGAGAAATTAACGACTTGACTGTGGTTTTAAATAAGACTGATATGGGGGTAGGGGATAGGCATCACTTTTTGCATTCGGGATGATTGACACTCATTCGTCGGTGTCTTGCAATACAATACTGTTGTGCAATTGTCCAGTGTTACTGTGTCTCTGCATAGCTGTTTCCCACCATATAACTCATACAAGTGCAGTAAAACTGTGATCTATAAGGGTACCTCCTCACTACCTTGTCAGAGAACAATATCAGCCGTATATGTTAAAACGACGATCATTACCTGCGCCCAAAAATGATTGTACATGCATTACTGCAATTGTTCCAGGTAAATAAATACACATTTTGGTCTCTCAGCTGTTGTTTGTTTGTGTGTGTGTGTGTGTGTTTGTTCTTTTCCTGCTCAGATGTTTGCATTACCGACCAGTCAGTAAATAACAAACGTTTTAGATTATTTATAACTGTTGCATTGAGTAGGTAATACAGACCAATTTGGAAAACCATGAATCCAAAGTACATTGCATCGACACAAACTCAACCACTTGGTGTCGCTGTTGGCTCAGAGTCCGTCTTCCGTCACTACCTGCCATCGAACAACCTGACAATGTTGCTCGTCTGCAAGCACTAGGTTGATTTATTTAGTTTTTTTAAATATATATTCTGATCTTGGAGACACGTGGACCTTTGACCCTATATAGCTGTTCATCAAATTCTTGATCTATACTCTTAATGATCCCATAGTAATTGTCTAATTATTTACTTGAGATATTATACAACAGCCTATTTGTGTTTTTGTGAAAACTGCTGTGAACATAACGCAGGAACGACTTGAATCAGGTCTACTTCACTGTAAAATAAAGGTAGTGTTTGTCACATGAAACAACATGACAGGCCTAAACACACATTGCCGAGCATTAAAGTGCTTATTAATCCAAAATATATAAAAAACTAAAAACAGCAAAGATGGTAACAATGAACTGGAGAAAAAAAACTCCTCCAGGTAAAGAACCAAACACATTCATTTGCTCTGTCTCTTTAACCAGCAGGACTGTCAATCATCTTTAGCGTGGTCCCGCCCACTTCTTGCAGCTCTCTCTGTCTGCCGCTCTGAGACGAGGACACAGAACACAGCAGCATCCAAGACAACGGGACGTGGAAGGAAACCTCTAGAAAAATGTAAAAAAAACAACCCAATTCTTCCAGGATTATTTTTATTTTTTACCACAAAACAGACGTGGGGGTTGGGGGGTGGGGTGGGGGGGGGAGGTGGTCTTCCTCTTTTCTTCATTTTTCTGGCTGGTTTATTGTGTCCGCCACCATTCCGCCGTGGACGTTACCGGTAAGGTACAAAAGAGGTTCGAGGTTCGAGGAAAAAAAAAACACTGCGATGAATGAACCGCGAAACATAAAGTGAATAAATCAGAGGAGCTTTTTTTTTGTAATTTTTTTCTTACGTTTTTTTTTTTTACTTTCCCCGCCACGCCGCGCGCCACGGGTCGGGTCAGCAGCGCACAGATTTTCAGATGCTGTCATTGTCAGTGTTGAGTCTCGGATTTTCCTTTTCTTCTTCTTCTTTCTTTCTTTCTTTCTTTCTTTTTCTCTGGAATAATGTACACGCCACGGGAAGCAAACGCTAATTCAAATGTGTCCGTGTTTCACACATCTCCTATCTGTGAATACGATATTGTAAATGTAAACGTAAACGTAAACGTACACGGGCAGCCGCTCACTTCTGCTGTGATTCGTTCTTGCGACGGCGAAAGCGCGGGCAAGTGTCAACGGTTACATTGTGCACTTTTGCGCCCATTTGCTGTATTGTAATAATTGTTGGTATTGTTGGATTGTTGGATTTTTAGATTTTTTTCCCGATACCGATTATCCCCGTTTCGCGAAGCAGCCAACCGTGTAGCCCACCCGTGACATCATCCCCCCCCCCTGTGTGGACCCTGAAACGCTCTTCCTTCAACAATGGTGGAGCCGGTGGGATTCATCGAAGCGTGGAAAGCTCAGTTCCCGGAGTCTGAGCCCCCCAAAATGGAGCTGCGGTCTGTGGGGGGCATCGAACAGGAGCTGGAGAAATGCAAAGCCACGATCAGGCGGCTGGAGCAGGAGGTGAACAAGGAGCGCTTTCGCATGATCTACCTGCAGACGCTGCTCGCCAAGGAGAGGAAGAGCTACGACCGCCAACGCTGGGGCTTCAGGAAGACCCCGTTGAACGAGGGGGTCGACCCCAACGCCACGCAGGGCGCCGACTGCCCGTCCCAGCAGCCACACATGCAGGAGACTGGAGGAGTTGGAGTTGTTGTTGGTGGTGGTGGTGGTGGTGGCGGCGGTGGTGGTGGTGGCGGCAGCGGCGGGGAAAGAAGCCGCTTCCAGCCTGTGGCAGAATGCGGAAGGTCCAAGCCCAGACCTCCTCCGGCGAGGAAGTCTGCCTCCCACGGAGACGGCCTGGAGCTCCAGTCGGCGTTTGAGGTTCCTCAGCAGGCAGAGTCCTGCGACAACCTCGACGGCCTCTCGCCCTCCAAACAGCAGCGAGGTGGTGCGTCCGTATCTCCACGGAGGCCCAGTCAGCCTCCAGATAAAGAGATTCCCTCTGATCCCAAAGACAAGCTGGGGATGGGCCTCGGCGTAGCGGCCCTCAGGTCCAACTTTGAGAGAATCAAGCGGGCAAACTCCCACTCTTCAGGTGACGTGGCCAAGGTCCAGGACAAACAACAACAACAACAACAACAACAACAACAACAACAACCGCCTCCACCTTTCTACACCAACATGGAGTTCCACCACGATAGGGGTCTGGTCCGGGTCAACGACCGCGAGGTGTCCGATCAGATCAGCACGTTGGGCACACAGGCCATGCAGATGGAGCGGAAGAGGTCCCTGCACTCGTTGCCCGGCAACCTGGCCACGGCGGCGGGGGAGCTGCGGACGCGTCCGGTCTACAGGGGGCGCTCCACGGAGAGCACCTGTGGCTACGATGCAGAGTACGAAGACGGAGACCCTAACCCGCGGCACCCCGCTCGCTCCAACGGCGGGAAACCGCCTCCGCCTCCGTGGCAACCGTCGGACTTCCAGGTGTACTCCAGTGTGTACGTCGGCGGAGTGATGATGGGCGAGGGCGGTGGCGGAGACGGAAGGGGAGGCGGTGGGGTTGTCGGAGTTGGAGGAGGTGTTGGAGGAGGAGGCGTCACGATGAGGGACCACGGAGGTGCCGGCGACGACCACCTCCTCACCTGGCCGCGGCGCTCCTACTCCCCCGGGAGCTACGAGGACGCAGGCGGCGGTGGCGGTGGCTACACGCCAGACTGCAGCTCCAACGAGAACCTGACGTCCAGCGAGGAGGACTTCTCCTCGGGCCAGTCCAGCCATGTCTCCCCCAGCCCCACCACCGCCTTCCGCAGGCCCTTCCGGGAGAAGAGCCGCTCGCCCTCGCAGAACTCCCAAAACTCCCAGCACTCCTACGACAGCAGCAGCCCGCCCACGCCGCAGTCTCAGAAGCGGCAGCACCACCGCCCGCCGGGGGGCCACGTGGTGATGTCGGAGGCCACCATCGTCAGCGTCCGCAAGACGGGTCAGATCTGGCCTCCCGCCTCCCACCATGACAACGCACCCCATGGTAAGGCTATCCCCGTGAAAATCATTTTTGTGTCAGCCATTTTGTGGTTGCTATTCATGTGTTGTTCTCGTGAATCAAAGTGACACAAACATTACATTTCACACCTGAGCTGTTTTGTTTGAATCCTGGAGTGTTTCCCCCCCCAATCGTAGGGTTCGTTTGGGTCGGTGTGAACGCTCATTTGAACTCTGCTGCGGACCAAACAAACAAATTCTGGTCTCAATGCATTGGGGGTATACGTGAACTTTTCCTAGATTAAATGAGTTGCGGTCAGACGTAGTGAAAGCGCTCATCGAAATATGTTCGACTATATAAAGCAATTGCTTGCGGTCACTCACAAATACACTAAATTATTCAGTAACTGAATGGTGGAAATGGGGATATTTTTTATTTGTAGGAACAGCAAAGCTCTCTGAGAGCTTTTCCATTGCCTCTTTTGGCCTCACTGAGTCAAACCATGCTTTCCATGACCAGTTTAAACACACCAAGTAGCACCCGAGATAGCCATCTCTGAAGTTGACCTCCAAGGGGGTTGTGGTGACGTCAGATGGTCTTTGTCATCATTCAGTGATGATTCAGTGATCAGACTCTAGTCTGCTGGACAAATTCAGACTAGTCTTCTGGACAGATTCAGACTTTAGTCTGCTGGACAGATTCAGTTCTAGTCTGGACAGTTTTAGCAACAGTTTCATTCAGCAACAGTAGATGCCAGGCAAAACCGTAGCAACAGCCTGAAACTCCATGATGATAATAACAACCAACAACCAGTGCAGTAGTAAACAGTTGAGAGGACACTGCTTTTAAACGTCATCGACTCACGACGAGCGCATCTTCAGCTAAAGACACGCCTTCAAGCTGGTAGCCCTGTTGTCATGGAGATACAATCCCAAGCCAGCACACACGTGTTTGGAAATGGGCCGTGTGTGTGTGTGTGTGTGTGGGGACTTCCCTTTTTTGTACTTACTTATTACTTATTGTTTAGAATTGTTTAGAAGAATACTGCGGGAGTGAATGGGAGTAAGCATTCCATTATACTTGTTACACACATGGCAATAATGAATCTTTCAAGACTCGGAACAAGTATTCCTCCTTGAATGCTAACTCCTTACCTTATCAACCGTTGACGTGGGCCTTGCAGAGTACAATTCAAAAACCTTCCACACTACGCTCCAAACTATTAGCTGCGCCCCCCCCCCCCCCCGAACGGCTAATTTACAGCTACCTGTAAATAGAACAGCAGTTAGTGGCGACCTAGCAACATAGCCTGGAGTTACACGCATGGGCACCCTGCCCAGGTAATTTACTGCCGGGTGGACTTGGCTCCCAATCTGCAAGGAGGCATCCAGCATTTGGACCACTTAAGCACATAAAAAAAATATTCATCCACGAGAGGTAAATCAGATGATTGTTTTTTAAACGTTCACCTAAGGTCTTTTTATTTGGATTTGTTTTATGGCAGATTAAACTTGCAATACTTTGTATTGCATTGTAACAGACTTGGGCCGGATGCCCTATTGGCTGCCTGCTTGGAGAACCAGGCACTGTGGAGAGAGGGAGAGCGAGCGGGAGAGATACTCAAATCAAGTCACCCCCCCTCCCACAAACCCTCCAACTAAAGTCCTAAAATATCAAGAAACTAACCCTGAAATAAGTCCCTCCACCAGCTGGTACTGAGGCACTTACTGGCCCAGCGCGCACACAACCTGGCAACGCAAACTGCAGCAAGATGCATCACACATTGGAAAGACACCACAAAAACCCAATCCGTTAGTGAGTCCAAACTCGGGAAGCGCCTGACCAGGTACCGGCTCAGCGGACACAGCCTGGGCCTGGAGGGCAGTCGTCACACACACACACACACACACACACACGCACACGCACACACACGCACACACACACACACACACACAGACCTGTCTACCCAGAGGGGACGGGCACAGGCTGTGCACGGACCCAAAACACACTTCCTGCTGCACTGTACAAAAGTAGGAACTGAGGACAGACGATAAGCTTTCTTTCCTAAATGTACCCAACAATACGGAACACGGCGCGCCAGATGGTATCTGGAAAGTTGTCCTTTTGAAACGGGCAGGGGAACAGGGAGGCAGGCACTTTAAAAAAAAAATACTTGGCAGGTGATTGGATGAACCATCTGTCTATCACCATCACCACCATCGCCCGTAGCCAGTAGTTCCTCGAAGGACACCGATTGGTCGGAGCCACCGGTGGCTCGGCCAGACGGATCTTCAGAGAGACACAGAATGAGAACTGGCGAGATCACAATACCCACACAATACAACTTGGACAGTTCAAAATGTAAAATGAAATATGGCCGCTGTCAGTGTTTCCACAGTGTATTGCTGTTGTACTACTGTAGTTATTAGTGTACTACTATAACTGCCTTGTCTCTTGTAGCATTAGTGTATTATCGTGTACTTGATGTCCTTGTTACTGTTTTGGTTTGGCAATATTAAAGAAAGACTTCTCATCGTGCCAATAAAGCCCTTACATTGAAATTGAGAGGTGATAGTCTAAAACAAGCAGGAACGGTTGTCGAAACCACCTCACCTGTACCTACTTTTCTTATGATTTCTAGATCTTTACAAGACCATTTATATTATTCTCTCAGTCTTTCAGTCTCTCTCTCTTGGTCTCTGTGTCTCTCTCTCATTCTCATTCTTCATATCTGTCTCTCTGTCTCTTGTCTGTGTCTCGCTAGCTCATAGTTCCAGACAGTGATGCCTTTAGTAGGATAATCAGGAATTTGAACCCAAGCTGTGAAATGGCGTTCATTCGCTCTGAGGACGTGTGTGTTTTTAAATAAAATGCCTTTTAAATACGAAATGTATTATAGTTCCTCCTGACCATAGACAACAACAACAACAACAACAACAACAACTAGGTTAGTGTATAAAAGAGAGAGGCGAGGAGGGATAGAGAAGCAGGGGCGAGAGAGCGGCACAGATGGAGGGAACTCTGCCCTTGTATAACACTTCACACACTAAACACCACACGTGCACACACACACTAACACACACACAACACATGATTACACCTAGGGGCAGGTGTGTGTGTGTTTGTGTGTGTGTGATGATGACCAGGTGCTGAGCCTATGTTTTCAAATGGCCAGATGTTGGCTGCCTTAAAGTAGTTTCATCACCAGGTCACACACACACAGTAAGCAAGTAAAATAATGCAAAAATTAATCTCAAATACAATTTTTGTGGACTATCTGTAACTAAGTATTGCTATACTTACACTCACACATATTTATATTACTTGCACAACCCTAAATAGCAGTACTTATATACAGTTGTCATATTTAGGCCAATTTTTTCTTCCATTACATTAATAATAGTATAGTTACACATATTTATTTTACCTTAAATAACAGTTTCTTAGGGTTATAAGCGGAACCGAGTGTGTGTGTGTGTGTGTGTGTGTGTGTGGGACAGAACCTGTGGGACAGAACCTGAGGAACAGGAGGTTTCCTTCAACACGGCCATTAAGTGGGTGGCAACAGGCGCTCTAATGTTCTATTTGCAGTGATTCACAACATACCTGTGGGTGGGTGACTGCAGGACAGGCCCGGCCCCTCGCCTCAATGGGACACATTGTCCGGCCCCTTCGGCAGCTGAGGCCGATGCTGAGGCTTTGGATCGTGGATCGGACCCCTGTGTGTGCGCGTGTGTGTGCGCGAGCGTGCGTGTGTGTGTGTGTGTGATGATGAAAGGTCTCCATGACCCACACCCAGAGGGGGCTTAAAAAAATACAAAATTCTAAAGCTGATGTCACCAAACACAATCACAACCTGACCTCCAAAAAGGGCCAATTACTTTGTTTTGCCGGCGTACCTATGACACGTGTGTGTGTGTGTCTCGTGTATATAATGATTCTGTCAGAGTTTAGAACTCGCGCGTGTGTCGGCTGTCAGGGAGTGCGAACCATTTACTAATTTATTTTTCGAATGACACACGCTACACAACCACCGTGTCACACACCTCAGAGAGAGAGAGAGAGAGAGAGAGAGAGAAGAGGTGCACAAGAGGAAGGCAACAGAAGCAGGAGAGAGGAGGAGGAGGTGGTAAAAGTAGCAGGAGATGGAGAGGAGAGAAGGTGGTAACAGTAGGAGGTGGGAGGAGGTGGGAGGTGGAGAGAGGAGGAGGTGGTAACAGTAGCAGGAGGAGGAAGAGAGGAGAGTAGCATTACAGTAGCAGGAGAAAAGGGATAGCAGATGTGTGTGTGTGTGCGTGTGTGTAGACTAGAGCCAGCTGGATGCTCAGGCTACAGCTGCTGCAACCTGCCACGACCAATCAGAACGGAGCGCGGTCGCTCCTTTGTTTCCGCGTGCTGCGAGGTCTCGTGTACGTGAACGATGCTTTTTGGCCTTTTGTTGGGAAAGTACATTTTGAACCACCGGATATCTCAGTGTATCTCAGTTCAGCTTCCTATTCTAGGTTCAGTATCCAATGATGAGTAATTGTCTGGCTCACAAAAAACCCTGAAAGAATAAATCTGTTCAAGTTTAAACGGATGCTAACACGCGTACGCACACGCACACACACACACACACAAACACACACATTTCATTTTACATTTACATTTAGGGCCATTTGGCCAGACGCTTTTATCCAAAGTGACTTACAAAGCAGTACATTTGTTGGAAGGAGAGGCAGCAAAATATATTCACTGCGGACATAAAGATAAGCAATAAACAGGTTTCAAGCACTTCATCGTTGCGAGGCTAATAGAACGGCGTTTATTAATTGCTAAACGGTTGCTAGCCAATTCATAGCTGCGATAAGAGCAGATGTGCCACCATTCTGAGTGCACACACACACACACACACACAAAAACACATACACACCAGGACAGTGGAAGACTGATGGGATGGAAGGAACACTCAACGTGGGAGAATAGAGGGAGGGAAGTACAGAGAACAGACGAGAGAGAGAGAGAGAGAGAGCGATGAGAGAGAGAGACGAGAGAGAGAGGAGAGGGAGCGGTGATAAGAGGACAGATTCTAGTTGAGAATTTAAACAACAGTGTTTGCCAGGACTCAGGCGATAACTCACTGCTCAGGACAACAGCAGTTCGTCAGGCACCTACTTTCCACCATAAGTGGACCAGTCAATTCAAACACTAGCACACACACACACTCACACACACACACACCACAATGGATCAGGTGACACGAAACCATACGCACATGAGTGTGTGCGCGTTGCTCTGTCATGTTGTGGGTGTCTGTGTGTGTGATGTGTGTGTAATACCCGGGCCGAGCGTGGAATGCGAAAATTGTAGAGAGGATGGAGGTGCATGCGAAAGCGAGAGAGCATGAGAGATAGGGGGGGGGGGCGGGGGGCGGGGGGGGGGGGGGGGGGGGGGGGCGGGGGGCGGGGGGGGGGGGGGGGGGGAGGGGGGGGCGGGGGGGGGGGGGGGGGGGGGGGGGGGGGGAGGGGGGGGGGGGGGGCGGGGGGGGGGGGGGGGGGGGGGCGGGGGGGGGGGGGGGACAGGAAGAGGGACATGAGCGGGGAAGCAGAGAGAGAGAAAACGGTCCTATAAAAAGAATGACAAAGAAGAGAAACTTGCAGAGGGACGGTGTAGGGAGGCATGGGTGCGGTCTCTCTCGCTCTCTTCTCTGTCTTCTCCGCTCTCTCTCTCTCTTCTCTCTCTCTCTCTCTCTCTCCTATCGTCTCAAGTGAACCCACCCTTTCACAGCTCCTGCGTTACATGTGTCCAAAAATGTGTGTCGTTAAACTAATTTAACATCACTTTTGCCCTAATTGGACCCTTAATTGTGAACGCCACTGTGAACTTGCGGCGTCTTATGACAAGCGCTGGGCCGATGGGGAAAACCAGGAGCGGCTATTGGAGTGTGTGTGTGCTGTGTGGTCCAGTAGCTGGTTTAAGCAACCTCTCCTTGGCCCCAGTTAGAAACAGTTTGAGTCTGGGGCCGCTGGGCGCAGGCTGGCCCACCGCCGAGAGGGTGTGCACTTGTCGTAATGAATCAATGCACCACAGGTTAAACCAGCCGTCACACCACACACACACACCACACACCACACGCACACACACACACCACACCACACACACACAGCGAGGCTGACATGCTTAGTACCTTCCCACCACCTCTGCCTCGTGTTCTATGTCTATTACAACTGCACATGAACCAGTTTCCCTCCAGACGACTTCCTGCGTCCCCGGATTTGGAAGGAGGAGCCCAGAAGGAAGTCCCTGTATGTGGGCGATGCCAGCACTGGGAGCACTGGACAGTTTTTTGGTGTCCGGCCTGTGCTCTGCTCTACCTACAGAGCAGAAGGCCTTAGCGTCGGGCAGGTAGAGGACAAAGGGTGGCGGAACGGGCACAACACAC
>PIJE02000344.1:381142-383642 GCA_002895965.2 Coryphaenoides rupestris
GTGTCCCCTGCCCAGGGACTACGGGTGGAAAACAGCAATTTGCTAAAACTTGGTACATTACATCTCTCCTTGTTTTATAAGGTTAATGTTCTGTGTACTTTGTCCCTGTTCAAATAAAGAAATGAATTCATTCATTCAAACCAACAGTAGCCTTTGTTCAGCTATCGCAAATTTCCGCAGACAGATTACGAACGAATGAATGAATCAGCTCTATGTGTATATTAGTCCAAGTGAGTTAGAGCAGTCCTGACTCACTTGTTGACTACAGAGGAACAGGTGACAGCTGATAGCAGGGCTTTACAGGCCGAGGGTGAACAGTGAGTAGCTGTGTATCGCCGGGAAACAGGAACTACAAACAGTTAGAGGTTTTTAAGAGGAACTAGCCTATATATACAATACAGTTATGTGTTCTTCCATGAGATAACAACTGACAGTATTGCTATTAGTTGTTCTCTAATGAATGAACTTGCTGTACTACGCAAGCAAAACAAACAACGCCCTCCAAAACAAGTGTCCTATTGTCTCTCTCTCTCTCTGGCTGTGTCTCTGTCCCCTATGTCTCTCGCCCCGCCTATGGCTGACTAATCAGGGTTTATTGGCTCAGGCTGCAGGCCAGCAGCTCACCACAGCTGCACTCGACGGTTAGCTGTTTGTCACTTTGAAGCGCTCCAGCAGCGTGTGTCTAACTGCGTGTGTTTAACGTTGCACATTACTCCCCGCAGTACTTGATTTATGTGTGTTTACCTTCGCCGCGTTGAAATTAAGTAAAAAAACGCTAAGTGTTCTTCCCTGCCTGGCCGGTTACGATGATGGGGACATATTTATATTTACAGCCAATCGCGGTAGAGCTGTGATTGATTATTTTGGTCGACAGTTTGAAGCAACGTCGGTGTTTAACAGGAAACCTTTTCGCTATAACGCACCACGGTGACGTTATTAAACTACGTGACTTTAACGGCACCACAAACAACACTTAACATTTGGGGCGTTCCGGCTCCCCCTCCGCTTCACAGCGTATCAAACTATCAACAACTCAATCACCAATAGGGCTTGAAGTGAATGCAGATAAGTGAGTTTCGGGGACTTTCGGGACAAACAAAATACTTTCTGAGCACAGCACGCTTGGACTCAGCCTGTCCGACGAGTCGAAGGACTTTAAACGTCACAGAAGACAATAAACACACAAAGGCCACGAAAGCCAGCTTCTGTGTCACATATTGGGTGTAAACACAACAATCCTCCATTTTGGCAACACAGGCCAAACACAGTTAGTAACGAACTACTATTTATACTATTTATACTTTTTATATATTGTTTATGTACTATAAACTGCTCGTATAGGATAAACCATATGCTATACATAGTGTAGGATAAACTGAAACATCAATCAAGGACAATTTTCTGACAGATACTATACATACTATAAACAGTGTGTGTGTGTGTGTGTGTGTGTGTGCGTGTGTGTGTGTGTGTGTGCGTGTGTGTGTGTGTGTGTGTCTCCCCACTAGTATTCTGGGTACGGGTGAGTCACCCCGAGTCTGTGCTCGTGGTCAGGGGGCTGTTTATGTGCAGTGGGCCCCTCTGACAACAACTGAGAGAATGTCATCGTTTAGCAGATTTAGCCGTGACGACAAAGATAATGATGATGATGATGATGATGATGAAGGTGATGATGACAATGGTGGTGATGATGATGGTGCTTACATAATGACTCACCCTCATACTCAGACGCAGACGGTAGGTAGGAGAAACTCCTCCCACGTGAACATGTGTCAAACATGTCTGGAGGCTTTACCTTATTTTTAAGCCGTTTCTTCGTGCGCTTATTTTGTGAGTGTGTGTGTGTGGTCATGTGACTGTGTGTGTGTGTGTGGTCATGTGTATGCGTTTGTGTCTGTGCATATGTTAGTGGATAAATGTACAGATTTGTGTGTGTGTGTGTGTAGATAACATGCCCATTTAAGGGTGTGTGTGTGTGTGCGTGCGTACTTTATGTCTCCTACCACATGTTTGTGCACGTGCATAAAGGGGGGGGGGGGGGTGGTGTTGGATTTTGTTAATAATGTTCTTCTCTTCCTCCTCTCCATCCTGCTCCTCCTCCTCCTCCTCCTCCAAACACAGTATTGTGTGTGTACAATAGACACACTTGTTTGAGAGCGTGTTTGTTTTTGCTTGCTTGTTCGTCCAATCACAGCGGAGATAAAACTAATAGCAATACTGTCAGTTGTTATCTAATGGAAGAACACATAAATGTATTGTATATATAGGCTAGTTCCTCTTAAAAACCTCTAACTGTTTGTAGTTCCTGTTTCCCGGCGATACACAGCTACTCACTGTTCACCCTCGGCCTGTAAAGCCCTGCTATCAGCTGTCACCTGTTCCTCTGTAGTCAACAAGTGAGTCAGGACTGCTCTAACTCACTTGGACTAATATACACATAGAGCTGATTCATTCATTCGTTCGTAATCTGTCTGCGGAAATTTGCGATAGCTGAACAAAG
>PIJE02000344.1:388642-405528 GCA_002895965.2 Coryphaenoides rupestris
TCAGCCTACTGAATATTACAGCATGTTGTGATTTCGTCATTCCCCAAATTAGAAAGTATCATTTATAAGCCTAAAAATACACAAACTGCCAATTAGATCATTGTATATTGTAGGGATCTTTATTAAAATCAATATTCACAAGTAAACATTAAATAAGCCAACCAAGCACCAGCACAGAGCCATATGTATACAGTGGAAGTTGTGGTTTAATTAAATTGTTGTTGTTCTTAACTCCCAACCTCCGTCTGTCTTTCCTACACATGCACACACACACATGCACACGCACACACACACACCAGACACACACGACACAAAACCCTGTGACCTTTCACCTCTCCTCCAATACGTTAACCTTTGACCCCTAAGCCCCTAGCTGTGTCACCACCGCCAGACGGCTTGACCCTGTGCAAAGAGTCTTCTGAGACCATATGATTGAATATTGTATGTTTTGGAAAAACAAAATAGTTTTGTTTGTTTTATTTCCACTGACAAATGATTCTAATTGATTGAATTACTTGGTTGGGCTGCGCACTGGTTGAGTTTATATTGTATTTAGTACTATACTTCTATACATGGTCTACAATACAGATACTTCTGTAACACTCTGATACATTGACGGTGGTTCAAAGCTGATTTGATTCAGGTCACATTCGATTTGGCGTTAGATTATGCTCTGATTTGATACGATTTAATGCATTAATAATAATAATTCTAATTCATTATTTGAGTTATTTGTCATCGTAGTCATTTGTGGGGACATAAATCTCTCGGCCAGTGTTCGGTCTACGTTTAGTTGTAATTTTTTGGCCACAAATAAATATCTAAATCATATAATATATAAGTGAGTCAGCCTTAAACAAAATAGGACTATTGAATAAAAAAAACAAAAATAACTAATCAAATATATTTTGACAATTGAATCTGTAGTCTTTCTCTTCACTACACCATCTCTGTCTCACATTTAAAATAAAAGTAACAACAGAAAAACCCTACGGTCATAGACTCCTCATTCCTGGTTAAACTGACAATAAACCAACTCTTCTGACTTTTACATCTCTCTCCCTCTCTCTCTCTCTCTTTCTCTCTCTCTTCCTCTCTCTCTTCCTCTCTTTCTCTCTCTCTCTATGTCTCTCTCCCTTTTTTTTTTAATCAGTTTTGTCTGGTCAGTGTTGCGTTCTGTGTCTTCCCGTCTGCTGCTACGCCACTGATACACCGGGGGGGCCGCAGGGCGCTGGAGAAGTGGCCGAGTGGTCGGGCAGAGTGCTAAGGTCCAGCGTG
The DNA here is from genome assembly GCA_002895965.2 of Coryphaenoides rupestris. Lineage (NCBI taxonomy): Eukaryota > Metazoa > Chordata > Actinopteri > Gadiformes > Macrouridae > Coryphaenoides > Coryphaenoides rupestris. The sequence goes on from PIJE02000344.1 coordinate 389,921, forward strand.
GACGTGTTCACAGACCCTGGACCCATGAACACATGACGACGCCACGCACACACACACACACACACACACACACACACACACACACACACACACACACACACACACACACACACACACACACACACACACACACACACTCATACCCACAGATCACACACACACACACACTCACACACACCCCAATACACATGATGAGATCGCTAAAGTGCGTTGTCTGTGCCTGATTTACAACCACAGAGCTGCTCCTGCATGGAGACGGGATGGAGAGAGACTCACCGGCTGGCTGGCTGGCTGGCTGATTGTTGGACTGTGCTGCTTATTGACTGACTGATTGATCGAGAGACACAAAGTGGCCGATCAAAGACGTGGAACAGAAAGTATTTTCGGAGAGTGCTGATAGTTAGAGAGAGAGAGTTAGAGAGAGAGAGGGGTAGATACCCAAGAAGTGATTTCCCATTGTATTTTCTCAAGAGAAACAGTCAAGTAGCTGTTTCCTATCCACTTTCTCATGCATTATTATCATTATTATTATTACTACTGTCTGTGATTATCCCCATCAGAAAGAGGGAGGCAGAAGAGAGAGGAACCATTTATATGCACGGCAGAGCGCCCCCATTTCCACTTCCAGCCCATCGCTGTCCCGCTTAAATTGTCTCAACTTTCCTCCCCCAATCCTCTCCTCCACCATTCACTGGAAAATTCAATGAATTGAATAGTTCACCGTACATTAGCGATGCCCGTCGCCCGTCGCCCGTAGTAACCGGACGGGCCCGTAATAGTAACAAGCCCACCTTCTCACCGCGATCCTATCGTAGCGTAGCGCAGCGCAGAGCCGGGGTGATTTACACTCTTGTATTATTTATCAGTTGTCTCTGTGTGAATTTTGCCGCAATTGAAGCACTTATTCCACCCACCCACCCACCCACCTACCCAGCCAGCCACAGGCACCCACGCCCCACTCAGCCCACCCACCCATCACCCACCCCCACCCCCCGCAAGGCTTTGGGGGGTCTGGAGTAATGACTCTCTCTCTCTCTCTCTCTCCCTCTCTCTCCTCTCTCTCTCTCTCTCTCTCTCTCTCTCTCTCGCTCCCCTAATGACTTTGAGCAGTCGACGTGTGGAGTACTTATGGATGCTTTGGGACGAGAGGTGGGAGGATGAGAGGAGAGGAGGGGGTGAGGGTGTTTCTCTACCCCTTTCTTGCTCTCTACCGATTCTTTATTCTCTTCCTTCGTTCTCTTCTCTTCTGTCTGGGTGAGAGGCCAAGTATACCCCGCCCTCCCGCTGTGTTCTTTCTTTCTGTTTTCCTTTCATCCCTCTGCTCTGTCTGTCTGTCCGTCATCTCCCTCCATCTTGAAACAAAGACACGGCGTATCGAGAAGGAACAGCTCTCCCTCGCCTTGGCGTACTTCCCGGGTTTTCGAACCGATAAAATAGAAAGACCTAAAAAATGCTTCCACGGAGATCGAGTTCGACGACAACCCGGCACAGATTACCTTTTGGGAAAACGAATCGGCTTTGTTATTAATTGCCGGGCTTTTGATTTTGGTTTAAAATATATATACAGTATATATATTCACCGGCTGGCATCTACATTAGCCTCTGAAAAATCTTGACGTTGATTGAAGAACTTGAATAAAGAAAGACTACATCTGTGTGTTTCATTGCATATTCAAAGCGCCTTTGAATGAACGTAAACCAATTTTTGAAATGGGCTCGTGGGTAAGCGAGATGGATGAGCCAGGTTGCCAGCTGTAGTAGCTCCACGCCATGTGTTATGTTCACACAGGATTTAAGGTAATAATTATTTTCCCTGAGTTCCCTGAGAGTGGTTCCTTCTGGGAGAATATTTTGAACACTGAAGTGAAAGCAGAGGAATCATCATCATCATCACCATCTTCTAAATCATCCTTGAGTGCACCCTGAGGATCCGTGGTCTCACGCCACAGTTGTTGCCGCTCAAACCTTCTAAGAATAGACGCACGCATGCAATTCGCGGGCACCGCATCCCCCCAGCTAATGACCAGTTGCAGATGTTTATCAAATTCAGTTTCCTGTAATTTACCCCTCGACTCCCCTCGACTCCCACCCCCCTTCAGTCCGTGTTAAATTGTCGACTTTATCGATGTCTACAATCGGCACGCTGTAGGTCTACGTAGAACGGTGTGTGTGTGTGTGTGTGCGTGTGCGTGTTGTGTGTGTGTGGGGGTTGGTGGGTTTGAGGGCAAGGAGCCAAGGGTTTCCCACCTTCTGGCCAAGAAAGGACGGCTCAGCAGCCCGGGGCCAGACTGTATGACGCTGGCTGGTGACACCAGCAAGACGGGAGGAAGAGGGGGAGAGAAGAGGGGGGCGGGGGGTGGGTTAGCGCACCGCCTCTGTGTCTGTCTAGGATATACATGCCGCCTTTTCAGAGTCCTTCGTCTCTCCTTCTGTTCATTGTTTTCAAACGTCCCTTCGTCTTCATCCGTCGATAATCATCGTTCCGCCTTCCGTCTTCTAGCCCCCCCCCTTCTCTGCCCAGCTTCTTTTTGGCGCTGTTTAGGACCTTGTAAGATGCGTGTAGCATGCGTTTAAGGACGCTGGATAGGACGTTGTGTAGGTGCTGTGTAGGTACGCTTTGTAACGTCGGTAGGATGCCGTTTAGGACCTCGTGGTAGCGACGCTGTGTAGGACGCTGTGTACGGCGGCGCTGTAGGATGCTCTGTGTAGGTGACATCTGTGAGGATACGTGAGACACTGGTGTAGGATACTGTGTAGGACGCTGTGTAGGACGCTGTGTAGGACGCTGTGTAGGACGCTGTGTAGGACACTGTGTAGGACACTGTGTAGGATACTGTGTAGGACGCTGTGTAGGACGCTGTGTACGACGCCGTGTAGGATGCTCTGTCGGACGCTAGACCGCAACAGTGTAGGTCAACACTTAATGAGAATACTCATCCAAAATCCAACTGGCCTAATGGCTGAATTCACACTAAACGATTTTATACAGTTTTTGGAAATCGCAGACAAAAGCCTGAAATGGGAGGCATGTCGTAATGCGGTTACCGTGAGCAACAGTCCTGTAGCACGATCGAGAGACTTGCCAATACGTTGCAGACCAGGTTAAATATCTGGATCTGTCAAACTTGTGCAGTGTGAGCGGTGTTGTGACCAACACCACTCACTGACTGTAGCAACGACCTGACAGCCAATGAGAGTGCAAGACATGGGCGAGAGGAAAGCGAGGAGGGGGGGACCGAGTCGTAACTTTCAGTATGAATTATTTATTTCCCTCCAACTCTCTCTGCAGAACAGACCATCCTCGCTCCAACCGTTCTTGCCTCTATATTTTATTCCTTTTCCTTAAACAACTTGGACCGCAAGCTTCTGGTGGACATCCAGTTTGGAAGTGTCCGATCCTCGTTGCATGTTTTCAGGTTTTAAAACGTAGTTTGTAGACGAGACAAACTCGTGGGAGTTCCCTCTTGTGTAAAAACCGTGTCTAACGTGTGACCCCCCCTCGGGCACGATCAGTCGTGTGACTTCAAGACACACAATTACAAGACGAACAGTGTGTGTAGTGTTTGCAGTCGAGCGATCTTACCACTTACCAGAGAGAGATAGAGAGAGAGAGATTGAGATTGCTATTAAAATAGCAACTAGTTTCTAGAGTGGGATAAAGAGAGATTGGACAGAGAGAGTTCAGCACAATTGAGAAGTGTTCACATATGCAAGCCTCTCTCTCTTTTAATTGTTGTCTGTGAGCTTCTGTAAACCCTGGCGAGTTCTCATTAAAAACAATGATCAGTGTTGTAACAGTAATGAACCTTGATCAAACGATGCTGTGTTGGGTCCTTGAATTTGAGGAGTTGGGCACGTCCCTGAATTTGATGTTTTATTTGGATTGAACAGGATGGCGGTTTGTTTCATATTGACGTATCACCAGTCACTGTAAATGAGATGGAACAATAGGCCTTGCCTGTCAGACTGATGATGAGGAATATCAGTCTGTCCTTGTCGTCTGTCTGTCTGTCTGTCTGTCTTCTGTCTATCGCTCTCTTTCTCTCTCTGTCTGATACTCTGTCTCTCAGTCTGTCTGTCTCTCTGTCTCTCTCCCTTCTCTCTCTCTCTGCTCACTGTAAAGGATTTACTGTAGCTCCTGTCCATCCGACACACAACTCTATACAGTGTTGAGAGTTCTCGGACATAATTTAATACGCAGACCTTGGTCCTCAAAAGGTATTTGCTCTTTAGAACTACAGGCGTGCACATACATACACATTCGATAGCTAGCTTTCCAGAGGCAAACCCAATGGTTCGATATTATTGAGTAAACTCAACAGATCGTTCCATGCCTTGCGTGGCGAGAATGTGTTTTGGAAAGACATGTGTGCTGCCGTCGTCATGGTTACCAGACATCCTGCTTTCACATTGCATTTGTAGTTTTCCACCTGTTTTTGGAAAAAGACCACTCCCAAAAGAGTGTATGTGTGTGTGTGTGTGTGTGTGTGTGTGTGTGTGTGTGTTGTGTGTGTGTGTGTGTGTGTGTGTGTTGTGTGTGTGTGTGTGTGTGTGCGCGCGCGCAGTGTGCTGTCTTGTGTGTCTGTGTATGCGTATGTGTGTGGGCAGTACTTACACAAAGAGGTTCTGTCAGGACAATGTGGGTTCAATAAGTGCAGTACCATATGGAATACGACGAAACCTCGAGAACTACTTGGTACCGCACAGAGCTTTCTAGACTACTTGTTTTCCAGGGCTTTTAAGAACTACTTGTTACCACAGGCTTCTAGAACTACTTGGTACCAGGGCTTCTACAACTACTTGGTCCCCACAGTGCTTCGAGAGCTACTTGGTACCAGGGCTTCTAGAACTACTTGGTACCCACAGTGCTTTGGGCTTCTAGAACTACTTGGTACCCACAGTGCTTTGGGAGCTACTTGGTACCCACAGTGCTTCTAGAACTACTTGGTACCAGGGCTTCTAGAACTACTTGGTACCAGAGCTTCTAGAACTACTTGTTTCCAGGGCTTCTAGAACATCTTGTTTCCAGGGCTTCTAGAACTACTTGTTACCAGGGCTTGTAGAACTATTTGGTACCACAGTTCTTCTAGAACTATTTGTTACCACATGGCTTCTAGAGCTATTTGGTACCAGGGCTTCTAGAACATCTTGTTTCCAGGGCTTCTAGAACTACTTGGTACCACATGGGTTCTAGAGCTACTTGGTACCACATGGGTTCTAGAACTACTTGGTACCACATGGGTTCTAGAGCTACTTGGTACCACATGGGTTCTAGAGCTACTTGGTACCACATGGGTTCTAGAGCTAGGCTACTTGGTCCAGTTCTTCTAGGTACTCACAGTTCTTCTCTACACATTCTTTGTTGATCTTCTGCATTCTTGAGCTTAGGGTTGTGGTGGCATAAACAGTACCTCCCACACACTGCACACACGACAACAACACACACACACACACACACACACACACACACACACACACACACACACACACACACACACACACACACACACACACACACACACATGCCCGGCCACACAGACACACACATCATCCACGCATGCCCGCCCACACACACACACACACACACATCATCCATGCATGCAACCATCGCACAATGTACACACATCACACACCACCACACACACACACACACACACACACACATACATGTGTGCAAAGATACACCACAGAATCACTAACTTCATTCACTCAATCCAAAGTATTTGTGTTATTTTCCCCACATAAACAAAGTTGTGAATAAAGGAAAAATGCTATTTTTGGTAAAGCAACATGAAATACCCCTTTTGTCTCTCTTTGCAGAGAGAGTGATACAGAGAGAATTTACATGCACGTGCACACCACACACACCACCACACACACACACACCACACACACACACCACACACACACACACACACACACACACACACACACACACACACTAGCACAGACCTCCTATATTTCCAGGCCAAAATACTCCCAGGGGCCAGTTGGCTATAACCACACAGAGACACACACACACACACACACACACAGACACACACACACACACACACAAAGACACAAGTGGGTGGGTTATAAGGTCAGGCAGGCCCTGGACACAGCGTCTTCTTGCTTAGTTGCTTGCGTTTCTCATAGCAACACAACAGTCATATTTTCTTACAACAGAAATTAGTCCTCTTTTAATGTGTCTGTGAGAGTGGGAACCGCGTTCATGACCCTAAGATGTGGGCGACATGGAAGAGACGATACAAGACCAGACAAGATGCACGCTGGTGGGGGAGTATTGGTGTGTGTGTGTGTGTGTGTGTGCGCGTGTGTGTGTGGCCTGCACTGGGGGAGTATTTGTGTGTGCTGTGTGAGTATTTGTGTGTGTGTGTGTGTGTGTATTGGGCGGAGAATTGGTGTGTTGTGTGTGCGTGTCTGCACTGGGGGAGTATTTGTGTATGTGTGCTGGGGAGTAGTGGTGTTGGTGTGTGAGTGAGTGTGTGTGTGGTGTGTGTTGGGAGGGTATTGGTGTGTGTGTGTGGTGTTGTATGTATGTGTGTGTGTGTATCTTAGTACATTGTAAATATGGAGTCAGCAGTACGGAGTGAAGCCCTGCCAGCATGTCTCGAGGAAGGGCGTTCTTCGAGCGTAGCGCTGGAAGGAGGAGGAGGAGGGGGAGGAAGAGGAGGAGGAGAGGAGGAGGAGGAGGAGGAGGACGTCTCCGTAAGGTCTCGTCTGACGTTGGGAGACACGTCTTGTGTTTGATTTACACGTCTCCATTTAGACTAGATTTAGATGAACATGGATTTAGATGTCCTCCTTCCTGTGACTCACTCCTCACCCTTTCTCTCTCTGTCTCTCACTCCCACGCCATTGAAGTTTCCCTGCTAGACAATCATCTCTTCCAGCTCAAACCGCCCTCAGGACCACAGAAAAGGGCCGGTCCCCGACACAAGCTGTGAGCATGATGAGTGTTTGGGTTTGTTTCAGAAAAAAAAGAGAAAAAGGAGTTGACTTGGGATGCTGGGTGGGAGGATGGGTGGGAATCTGGACGGGTTTTTGTTGTTGGAACACAACAATGTTGTCTGAGGACAACACCGCACATACATCAGCTGTTTGATCATTTTATTATTCTCCTTAAAATGATTATAAAACACAAACTGTATTAGAGACTTAAACTATAACCTGAACGTGCTTCTTACTTATACTTCTTACTTTACCGTCAGCGATATATTGTTGTTTCACTTCTCTCTTCGGACAAATGTACTCATTGTAAGTTGCAATGGACAAAAAGTGTCAAATACCAAATGTCCTAAATGTAAATGTAAAGGTACAATGTGCAAGATTTGCCATTTCAAGCAATCTCCAATCTAAAGAAATAAAATACAAAATATTGCACTCCTCCCCCTCTCCCTCCCTCCTCTCTGAAGCCCCGCCCACCCTCAAAAAGCGAGGCTAGCTATTTAGCTTACATCCCCGTACCCTTTAGCATCTGCATGACTCTCTCTCTCTCTCTCTCCGCAGACGGCCCTCCGAGCTACGGCTACGACGCCGACCGCGCCGAGGAGCAGCGGCGCTACCACGACATCCTGCCCTACATCGATGACTCGCCATCCTCCTCGCCGCACCTCAGCTCCAAGAGCCGCAGCAGCCGGGACACGCTCTCCTCGGGCTCCCTGGAGTCCTCCAAGTCGGTCAGTAGACCACATCCAGTCTGTAGATAGGATCGTAGACCACCTCCATCCTGTAGATAGGGATGGTAGACCACCTCCATCCTGTAGATAGGGATGGTAGACCACCTCCATCCTGTAGATAGGGATGGTAGACCACCTCCACCTGTAGATAGGGATGGTAGACCACCTCCATCCTGTAGATAGGGATGGTAGACCACCAATAAATCCATGGTTTCTGACATTTGGCGTTCCTCAGCGGTTTCCACAGCGAGGACAAACACACGCCACCTGCAGGCTGCCACATCCACACCCCTCATCCACCATCCCTCATCCACCATCCCTCATCCACCATCCCTCATCCACCATCCCAGTCCACACTGACTCCAGCACCAACTGCAGGCTCCATGACATGGCAGCTAGCTAGCTAGCCGTCATAGCAATGCTAAATGCGAGCCTTTTCCCGTTCGTCGCCATAAAACAGCCATTGAACTATCAGTTGCCCTTGATTCATTATGTTAATTATTGTTTGGGAGAGGACTTGGAGGTCTGTAATGCACTACACCATGGGAAACACTGGGCTAATCCCTATTGTATTAGTGGCCTTAAAGCAACATTACTCCCCCCCCCACCATGTCATTAGAATATACAGTACATTACCACACCGCTGACTCGAGTGGCTGGCTTTCTGCCTACCTTATCATTTGCACACATCACGTGCAGCGTCAAATTCACACAAATATATTATTGCTGCCATGTAACATGCCTGTACAAGCATCTATAGAAGTGCTAACACGCACACACACTACATCACAATCCCCGGGATCTGTCTGTTACTCTCTCTCTCGTCTCTCTTCGTCTCCTCTCTCTCTCTCTCTCTCTCTCTCTCTCTCTCTCTCTCTCTCTCTCTTTTTCTCACACACACACACACACACACACAGATGGCTTGCCCAGTGTTCCCTTCTTAGGCACACGTACAGTTCTCACAGTACCCCGGGAGGTATTTGCCAAAGTCGACAGATCCTGCAGGATTCTCGGCATGCAAAACAGAATCCCTGATCAAGGCTGTCACTGTAAGTGTGCATGTGTGTGTGTGTGGTGTGTGTGTGTGCGTGTGTGTGCGTGCGTGTGTGTGTGTGTGTGTGCGTGCCGACGACTAAAGGCTTATAAGACTATCACACAGCCAATGAGCATAGTTCCTCACAGCCGCCTAACAGCTCGGCGTGCTCTCTCTCTGGGAAATGACTACCGTCCTTGACACCCCCTCAGTCCCTCTCCTTCACCTTCACCCACCCCCACCCCCCCTCATCATCAGAGTGATGAGTCAGAGCCCCGGAGAGCCCTGATTGGCCGAGCGGTGGTCCAATGTCAGCCGTGTGATGTCATCGACACGAGTCATCACCGCCGATGATGAAGAGGGGGATGATGACGATGCTGATGATGTCATTTCCTCCCCTTGCCCCCCGCACTAACTCTTCATCACTAATGCCCAACACACGTGGAAATTAAGATTCAAGAACTTTATTTGTCACATACGCATGCAGGATATGCAGTGAAATAAAAATGTGCCGATGCTCAGCGGTATGTGCAAAATAATACGACAGATAACACGAATTGGAGGGATCAGAATCTGAATATTTACAATATTTACAGTAAAAAAAGAACAGCAGGAAAGAGAAATATAATTTAAAAAAAGCAATATAAAAATGTTAGAACATATGAAAACATATAGAATGAAGTGAGTACAGACCATGGAATCCATTGAGGAGCAACTAACTGCTGTTTTATCTAGCACCATGTGTGGTTCTAGCGATTACCATGTGTGGTTCTAGCTAGCCTAGCACCTTGTGTGGCTCTAGCTAGTACCATATGTGGCTCTAGCGAGCACCGTGTGTGGTTCTAGCTATAGCACCATGTGTGGTTCTAGCTATAGCACCATGTGTAGTTCTAGCTAGCACCATGTGTAGTTCTAGCTAGCAACATGTGTGGTTTCAAGCTAGCACCATGTGTGGTTTCAAGCTAGCACCATGTGTGGTTTCGAGCTAGCAACATGTGTGGTTTCGAGCTAGCAACATGTGTGGTTACGAGCTAGCAATATGTGTGGTTTCGAGCTAGCACCATGCTTGGTCCTAGTTAGTACATGTGTGGTTCTAGCTATAGCTATATGTGGGGTTCGAGCTAGCGAGCACCATGTGAGGTTATAGCTAGCGAGCGCCATGTGAGGTTATAGGTAGCTAGCGCCATGCGTGGTTCTTCATAATCTTTGAGTACCTTTTAAAGCGCTATATAAATAAAATGTATGATTATTATTATTAATAGTAATAATAATAATAATTATTATTATAATAAACATGATATGAACAGACTGCAGACAGCACCTGTGTGTTCTCTCCTCAGGTGCTTGTGGATGTGTGATGATGGCAATGATGAGACACTTAGAATAGAATAGAAATGGACCTAATAATAGAATAAATATGAATACAATAAACGGTTTGTGGTCTCACCAGTAGCAGGGCCTCCAGATGGCTGAGGTATGTCTCCTCGCTGGCCAGGATACCAGACAGAACCCATTTCCTCATCTCCAGACCCTTCTCAAGGTCACACTCCGCCTGCAACACACACACACACGCACGCACACACACGCACACACACACACACACACACACACACACACAACAACAACACAATGAAATACAATATTGTTCAATTCAAAAATGTGCTGAGTCCACGACATCTGTTACTTCCACTAAGCAAAAAAACTGAAAAAAATAAAACGTGATCACTCAGGTGTTTTTCTAAATTACATTTCAGGTCAATACTGTACCTGAGACCTAAAATGACATTTTTATACTTAAATCGTATGTGCGTCAACACATTTCGTCAAAATACTTGGAATTTGGCAGACGCTTTTATCCAGAGACTTGTACATTTGTTGAAGGAGACAGCAATATATCGCTGTGGTTTATAAAGATAAGAACAAAGCTGGATTTAAATAAACTCCTTACAATAACAGCACAGCACAGACACTGACGGGACACACAGAACTCAACTCACTAGTCGTCGTGCGAACCAGTGAGTGTGTGTGCAGAACGCAGCGTTTATCCACATGATAAATATCTGATAGCATGTGTATAATAGCTAGGTGCTACGCTATGCTGCCACAGTGACAGGGGAGAGGGGAACAGACGAAGCCAACTTTTCAGTGCTAGGGGGGGTCAGGCTTGGTCTGAAAACACACAGATAAACACCCCCAGGAAATAGTCGAGGAAATCTCCCGTGTCATCGATCGCTCTCTCTCGCCCTCCGGACGCCGAGCAGCAAGCTCTGCTCTGCTAGCAGACGTGAGAGAGAGAGAGAGAGAGAGAGACATTCCTCGGGCTCCACGGTTTATAGAAGAAAAAATAAAAATCAACAACCTGAAATAGTAGGAATTCTCCCATGAGGAGACTTTGGGCGTTTATGAGCAGAACTGCACACACAGACGCAGGCACCCAAATATGTATTTAAAAGTGCTTATTGTAAAAACTAAATACGATAATAATCAAACGGAACAAATTAAAGCGACAGGCAGAAATAGAAGATCATGAGTCTTGAAGAATGAATACTTTAGAGTCCAAATAAAATAAGCTGTGTGTGTTAAAAGTCGATAGCATCAGTAGTCCATGTAATGCAATAGATTTGCATTTATAAAGCGCTTTTATGCAAAGCGCTTTACAATACTGCCTCACATTCACCCATTCATACACACACACATGTATGCTGTACACAGACGGCGGTGCCAACCATGCAAGGCAGCAGCCAGCAGCCTTGCATGGTCGGGGTTAGGGTGTGTCTTCCATACTTAGCTCGGTGGAGCCAGGGATTGAACCAGCAAACCTTCCAGTTGCCAGACAACCGCTGTCCAATCTCCTGAGCCACTGCCGCCCATATGTCCGTAAAACAGCTAACGGTATACCTCTGGTGTGGTGTATGATGGTGTATATTATGGTATATACACAAACATACACAAAAATCACCAATATTTAGTTCATCTGAACAATTTGTTCCAAGTCCAAGTTGGCAGAGAGCGAACCATTCGATTGAATAATGTAAAGTAATTAGAAGTAAACGATCGACTAAAATGCCCTGCGGTATTCAGGGAAAGGAAAAAAGACTTTATTTATAATGAATAACCATGAATGATTTATGCTGGATTTTGTGGACAGGTTGATCCATCAGAGGAGTCGCCTGGTTTGGTCTGGCTGGCTGGGAGCCAGTCAGCTCAGTCCATAGTGAAAGCAACACAATGGCTTCATGGCTTCAGGTGCTGGCAGCTTCCAGAAGAATGGATACTGATAGTGAAAGTAGTAATACCACACTGTGGAAATACTCTCTAAGTAAGTAAGTCCTGCGTTGAAAATGTTACTTTTAAGTAAAAGATACACAAAAAATATTTGTACTTAAGTGCGGCAGTTGAATTGTCCAAACTAGCATCTTGTGTTTGACCGTTCTCCCTCGTTGTAGCGTTCTCATCCATTGACACAACCTTTTAATGCACATACTGTACACTCTGAGTCTTACATAAGAGAGAACGGCTCGCGAATAAATTATTAACAGCCTATGGATGCCATGTTTAATGCATCGCTATGTAAACGGCGTCTATGGCCAACCATGCCTATAGCCAGCCATGCCATCACCTGAGTTGTGGTTTGTGATCCACTTAATACAAGCTTTTCAGCAGCAGATGATGTCTCGATAGAAGGTGAATCATTAGAGATGACGGGCACAATACACACGCACACACACACAGACACACAGACACAGACACACACACACACACACACACACACACACACACACACACACACACAGACACACACACAGACAGACACGCACATACAAAGACACACGTGGTTGGTGGCTCCACTGTCGATCAATGAAAAACATGAAAGGCAAAGCGAAGCCTCGTGATTGGCTGGTGGTGGGGGAGATGGAAAGTGTTTATTCATGATGTTTAAGACCCCAGACATCCACTCCCTCTCCTCCCTCCCCTCCCCCGCTCCCGCCATCCTCCCTCTCCTCCGTCCTTCCCTCCCTCTCCTCCCACCTCGAGGGTTCCCCCACATCTCTCCACATGGTACTTATTCATCGCCATGGCAACTCATGGGCCATGGGTCTCAGTGTTGCGACCCGCACTGACAACGCACTGAAACGCTGGACTCTCAGCTGATTGAAATAGTGTGCTGTTTTCTGTGTGTGTGTGTGTGTGTGTGTGTGTGTGTGTATGTGGTGTGTTACTGTGCTACTATTTGTGTACACTTGAAAATATAAATATAGAGTTTAAACAGCATTCGAGAGCACACTTAAAAGCCCATTCCCTCTGCACTCAGAACAGCGTCGCTTACTGGCAACATCGGCGGAGGTGGGTAATGCAATTCGGAAATGCGATATTCCGTTGTTTTTTATTTTTTTCCGTTGTTTCTACCCGGAAGATAATGTTCCCAAAGAGATCGATGCAAACAGCGTTCGTCTCTCTCTCTCTCTCTCCCGCTGGAGCCCCTGTTTAAGTTCAACGCTGGATGGATAGAGGGAGACGGAGGCGAAGAGACGGAACACGACGGAACAACTCAGAGAACACAGCTCTCCGGGGGAATGAGGCCGTCCGCCCACCGGCGCTCCGAGGAGATGCTCAGCTCTCGATTCACATGCCTCACATCCCCCCCCATCTCCCGACCGCCCCCGCTGCTTACACCGCGGCCGCATGGAGAGATGTCCAAGTATGCGTGGGAGCAGCGCGATAGCGAGCACCATCACAGATAGAAATCACTCGATAGAAGAACCACGCATGGCGCTAGCTACCTTATCTGCCCGGGCCCACACGTCCCCCCCTCAGGCTCCCAATGACATGGCATGCAGCTACTGCTAGTCGTCTATAGGTTGAGCTAAATGCGAGCCTTTTCCCCGTTCGTCGCCATAAAAACATGCCATTGAACATCAGTGCCCTTGATTCCTTTTGTTTAATTTATTTGGTTTGGGAGAAGGACTTGGGGAGTCTGTAATACAACACCCAATGGGAAACACCTGGGCCTAATCCCTATTGTATTAGTGGCCTTAAAGCAAGCATTACTCCCCAATTACCCCCCCCCCCCCCCCACTGTCATTAGAAATTAACAGTACATTACCACACCGGGCTAGGACCTCGCCGAGTGGCTGGCTTTCTCCTAACCTTAATCATTTGGCAACACACGTCAGCGTCATTCACGACATATAATATTGTGCCATAACATGCATGTACAAGCATCTAAGAAGTGCACCGCACACACCTACACCACCAATCCCGAGTCTGTCTGGTTACTCTTTCTCTCTCCGCTCTCCTTCTCTCCTCCTCTTCTGTCCTCTCCTCTCTCTCTCTCTCTCTCTCTTTTTTCTCACACACACAAACACCACACACAGATGGCTTGCCAGTGTTCCCTTCTTAGGCAACAGGACAGTTCTCCAAGTACCGCCCGGGAGGTATTTGCGCCAAAGTCGACAGATCCTGGCAGGATTCTCGGCATGCCAAAACAGAATCCCTGATCAAGGCTGTCACTGTAAGTGTGCAGTGTGTGTGGTGCGGGTTGCGTGGTGTGGTGTGTGGTGTGTTGGTGTGTGCGTGTGTGTGTTGTGTGTCGTGCGTGCCGACGACTAAAGGCTTAAAGACTAATCACACAGCCAATGAGCATAGTTCCTCACAGCCGCCTATACAGCTCGGCGTGCTCTCTCTCAGGGATATGAACTGCGCCCTTGACACCCCCTCAGTCCCTCTCCTTCACCTTCACCACACCCTCCTTTCATCAATCAGAAGATGATGAGTCAGAGCACCCGGAGAAGCCCTGATTGGCCGAGGGTGGTAATGCAGCCGTTGGATGTCATTGACACGAGTCATCACCAGCCGATGATGAAGAGGGGATGAGTGAGTGTGGGTGGAATCGTGAATGATGTCCAATTTCTCCTTGCCCCCGCGGCACTAACTCTTCAATCACTAATGCCACCAACCGACGTGGAAATTAAGACTTCAAGAACTTTTATTTTGTCACATACGCATGCAGGATATCAACGTGAAGATATAAAAGATGTGCCTACGTAATGGTCAGCGATCGATGCAAATAATACGACAGATTTAACACGAATTGGAGGGATCAGAATCTGAATATTTACAATACTTTACAGTAAAAAAAGAAACAGCAGGAAAGAGAAATATAATTAAAAAAAAAGCAATATAAAAATTTTGATACAATATGGTGGTGTGGTTCTAGCGATTAAAACCATGTGTGGTTCTGAAGCTAGCCTAGGCACCTGTGTGCTCTAGGGCCTAGTACCATATTGGCCTAGCGAGCACCACGTGTGTTGGTTCTTAGCTATAAAGCACCAATGTGTGGATTCTGAGCTAATAGCACCATGTGTGGTTCTAGCTATCACAACCATGTGTAGTTCTAGCTAGCACCAATGTGTAGTTCTAGCTAGCAACATGTGTGGTTTCCACAGCTTAGCACATGATTGGTTTCTAGTTAATTACATGTGTGGTTCTAGCTAGCACCATGGAATTGGTTCTAGTTTAATACATGTGTGGTTATAGCTACCACCATGCTTGCTTCTAGTTAATACCTGTGTGGTTCTAGCTAGCACCATGTGTGGTTCTAGCTAGCACCATGTGTGGGTTTCGAGCTGAAGCAACACCATGCTTGGTCCTAGTTAGTACATGTGTGTTCTAGGCTATAGCACCATGTGTTGGTTTAGCTATAGCAACCAAATGTGTGGTTCTAGCTAGCTACATGTGTGTTTCGAGCTAGCACCATGCTGGCCTATTAGTACATGTTGTGGTCTAGTATAGCTATAGGCTATAATGTGGGGTTCGAGCTAGCGAGCACCATGTGAGGTTATAGCTAGCGAGCACCATGTGAGGTTATCAGCTAGCGAGCGCCATGGAGGTTA
>PIJE02000345.1:0-10000 GCA_002895965.2 Coryphaenoides rupestris
CCCACTTAAAAAGATGAGAGAGGCCTGTAATTTTCATCATAGGTATACCTCAACTATGAGAGACAAAATGAGAAAAAAAAATCCAGAAAATCACATTGTCTGATTTTTAAAGAATTTTTTTGCAAATTATGGTGGAAAATAAGTATTTGGTCACCTACAAACAAGCAAGATTTCTGGCTCTCACAGACCTGTAACTTAAGATTTCTGGCTCTCACAGACCTGTAACTTCTTCTTTAAGAGGCTCCTCTGTCCTCCACTCGTTACCTGTATTAATGGCACCTGTTTGAACTCGTTATCAGTATAAAAGACACCTGTCCACAACCTCAAACAGTCACACTCCAAACTCCACTATGGCCAAGACCAAAGAGCTGTCAAAGGACACCAGAAACAAAATTGTAGACCTGCACCAGGCTGGGAAGACTGAATCTGCAATAGGTAAGCAGCTTGGTGTGAAGAAATCAACTGTGGGAGCAATTATTAGAAAATGGAAGACATACAAGACCACTGGTAATCTCCCTCGATCTGGGGCTCCACGCAAGATCTCACCCCGTGGGGTCAAAATGATCACAAGAACGGTGAGCAAAAATCCCAGAACCACACGGGGGGACCTAGTGAATGACCTGCAGAGAGCTGGGACCAAAGTAACAAAGGCTACCATCAGTAACACACCACGCCGCCAGGGACTCAAATCCTGCAGTGCCAGACGTGTCCCCCTGCTTAAGCCAGTACATGTCCAGGCCCGTCTGAAGTTTGCTAGAGAGCATTTGGATGATCCAGAAGAGGATTGGGAGAATGTCATATGGTCAGATGAAACCAAAATAGAACTTTTTGGTAGCTCAACTCATACGTGTTTGGAGGAGAAAGAATGCTGAGTCTCCACATTAATATGTCGAAATAGAGACAAAGCCAAAATTGGAACTTTTTACGAGCGGAGAGGATACACAACAATACTAGATCGCGTTCCTGCGTGTTCGTTATCGAGCAGCTAAGATAGAACATGCAGTGAGTTATGTGAACATCCGCGTAAGTAGGTAAGCGAGCTCGTGTGTAGTATCTCGTTGACTGTAGTGCGTAGTCGGTGGTTGCGTAATGAGACAGTTCATCTTGCCGTGCTGCCCTCTCGTGCCAACGCGACCCAGCAGGCCCACGGCAAAGCGCCACTCACAAAGTATTTAGAGAAGTAAGAGAGCTAGAAATGTTGAGCCCAGTGCTTCAGAAATGTTCTCTACTATGCGCGAGGTAAAGATGAGTTTGTATTGAATCTGTGAAGAACATTCCTTCCTCTAACAATTCACTGCAACAAGCTCAGGAAGGAGTGCGACATTGTATACGATAGCTTTGACAACGATGACAAGTTGTCTGTGTCTGCCTGACGCATTTGCGACTATCTAATTCCGTTAAAAGCCAGCATGTCGTCGGGCTGTGCTCGATGCCAACGAACGTAGTGGTGGCGCTTACGTCTAATGCAATTGCCAGTGCAGATCGTGTCGTGATGGTTCGCGTGTAGCTGCAGGCTTCGTGTACAGTCCTCTGATACATCGCCACGTCGCAATAAGACGCGTTTTGGTGGAGTAGGGGTGTGAGTGGTGTTGACGAGTTGCTTGGGTGTGTGTCTTAGGTCTCTCAGCGCCGATGCCGGAGCCGGCTAAGATACACATCACTGACATCTGTTATGATGCGCACGTACATCTGGACTATCAGGAGGGAACGAGGATGCCGGACCAATCGACCAGCGGCTCAATCAATTGTAGCCGTTTAGGAGACCAGACAAGACCTTTGTCAAGACTTACAGAAAACGGGGTTGCATTGCCCGTGCATCCCACTCCCACAGTCCAACCCACGTCTGTGTACATAGGAGACCACATAGTATGAGCCTGAAATCGGTTTGTTAGGTTTACAGCCGATTTAATTACTGCTACAGGCTGGTTCCACCCCCAATCAGTGTGGCAAATAAATTCTTAAAAAATTTTGATTTTTCTGAATATTTGTTTCATAATATCATCCATCGACTTTTTTGTCGTCTCAATTATTCTGAGGAGTGAGTGAGCACATGTGGAAAGAATATACAGACCATACACAGTATCATATCTGATCGTCTTATCGGTGTGAAGAACTTTGCGACATATCGTTGGTAGCAGCACACCTATCTAGACCACAAACTGCCAACTATCTATCTTTTTTGCCCCACTTGTTTATAGGTGCGTGCATTGTTTGAGTCCCTCTATAAAGGGGTCAGGGGCCATGGATAGCATTGGTGTACATTATACGTATAGGGTTGGCATGTAGGCACACTAGCTATTGAAGTACTAAAACAAAACACACTAGAGGTAATATCAGCATACCACATTAGGTTAGGGATCCATCCCGGCACACAGGAAACACACTAGCTAGAAAAAAATCACATCAAAACAGTCTATGGCACCAGCCTCGTAAAGTCAACCTTCAATATATGACATGAAGCCCGAACAACAAAACGTCACTAGAAATGTTATTAAAACCCTTCTGCCTGTGGCATCCTGCTGGTAAACATATGTGTGGGGGGTGCAAAAAAACACCACTGTAATGTTGCCTAAACCCTGATGGTAACTTCCCATTACCCCAGATAAGAGAGACTCAACCAGAGAACAGTGTTCAATCAGGAACCATGATTTATTCAGCATATTCTGAGCAGATTATAATACACTTTACAAAAAATAATGAATGAAGTCTGAATAGTTAACAATGTTGATTGAGGTGCTGAGAGATACTATGAGATCAAAGCACTTTGTCTATTTAAATATTAATTGATTACAATTACAGACTTTCTCCACAATAATAACACTTAGTCACTTTACTTCTAACTTCACGTGGCCAAATATATTATAACCAGTCACAAGCTTGCTGCAGAAGCTTTTTTTCGTCCAGCTCTAATCCTTTTGGCTGAAAAGATATCATATCAATATCATATCAATATCATATCAACAGCATGAACAACATTATTATTGCCTTGTTGTTGGAAATTATGTGTTGGCAAATTAACATCTGTAAATAACATGACATTATCAGAAATAATTATAACATGCACATGCACACGATCCTCTGTATGGGGACATCGGTACCGGCAGGGGAGAGGCAGAAGACGTTGCCGTTGTGGTAGCGGGTCCAGAACCGGGTGGGCAGTCAGCTGTGCATAGGTACCGTGAAGGAGCAGGCAGACGGATGGTCGGGGACAGGGGAATGATCCGAAAGCAGGGAAGTGATGATGGGGAACCAGCCACAGGGACAGGCAGAAGACACCGGGAAGTGTGGATTTGATGATGGCAGTCCAGAGTTAGTCTACAACTCTTATTTTTCTGTGATAGTGATTGGAGCACATACTTTGTCACAAAAAACATTCATGAAGTTTGGTTCTTTTATGAATTTATTATGGGTCTACTGAAAATGTGACCAAATCTGCTGGGTCAAAAATATACATACAGCAACATGAATTATCAATTTAGGTGATGTAGAAAGTTGTGTCAATCAAATTATCTTTGTGGCCTCTTAACTTCTTGTGAGTGATTATGATTGACTACAGCTGGTGACTTCTCTGAGTCCATTTAAATATGACTCATTTGATACAATCATTAGACTCAGACACAAACACTACAATGGGAAAGTCAAAGGAGCTCAGCACGGATCTGAAAAAGCGGATCATTGACTTGAACAAGTCAGGAAAGTCACTTGGAGCAATTTCAAAGCAGCTACAGGTCCCGAGATCAACTGTGCAAACAATTGTTCATAAGTATAAAGTGCATGGAACAGTTGTGTCACTGCCACACTCACTTGTTCCCTACTCCAGCGTTACCTGTTCCCCGCTCCATCTGTTTTGAGGCCGGTGGACCTCGTATCCCCTACCTTTGGACAACCTATTCTCCTGTTGTCATACTACCCTGTACCGTACCAAACTTTTAGTAAACATCATTTCCAAACCGGAGTGCTGCATTTAGTGCTGCACATTGGTTACATAATGACAGCACTCCTCAACATCTCATAACACAAATGCATGTGTAGGGCCTACGGTCGGTTATTAGCTTATCATTAATAATGATCAAAGAAAATTATTCATTATTGAAATAAAAAAATTAATAATGGGGCACCACCCTGAAATCAGGGACCAATAACCGGACAGTGGATTAAGTCTCATAAAATATACTAAGCTATCAAATTGGAACTATGATCAATAATTACCATATCAATAGCTAGTAAAGGTTGAAGGATTCAGAGTTCTTCAACACAATATTCAAGCAAAAACCACAAATAGTTATAATATAAGAATATTTATTTAAATTCAAGTTGGCAAATGGCATAAAGTATCCCTCAAATACAAGAAGCAATGCACAACCTGAAGTGTCCGTGTGGTGTGTGTGTGTGTGTGTGTGTGTGTGTGTGTGGTGTGTGGAAGGTGGGGAGTCGTCCTAACAAACGGCGTCTACGTGATCAGTGAGTGACTCGGTGGGAGGATTTGAATCACTCACTTCTAACACCAATATCTAACACTAAAACGAGACGTATTGTTAGTAAAAAGGGAGAGAAAACCAAAAGAGACTGGCATGTACAGATCTAACAATGGACGGGGATCCACTCGGACTTTAGATCAAAACAGGAGGCAAAACGTGTTTACAATATCGTCCGACAATATCAATAAACAGTTTAAGCATACAATCATACAACACAGGTCTACCTAACTCTGCCCAGATATCTACCTCGCTGGAGATCGTGTGTAGCGATCGAGAGGTGGCTCGTTCACTGCCACGATCAGGAAGAAAACACAAACTATCACCTGCTGCTGAGAGAAAATTGGTCAGGATGGTCAAGAGTCAACCGAGAACCACCAAAAAGCAGGTCTGCAATGAATTAGAAGCTGCTGGAACACAGGTGTCAGTGTCCACAGTCAAGTGTGTTTTACATCTCCATGGGCTGAGAGGCTGCCGTGCAAGAAGGAAGCCCTTGCTCCAGAAGCGGCACCTTAAGGCTCGACTGAAGTTTGCTGCTGATCACATGGACAAAGAAAAGGCCTTCTGGAGGAAAGTTCTGTGGTCAGATGAAACAAAAATGGAGCTCTTTGGCCACAATGACCAGAAATATGTTTGGAGGAGAGAAGGTGAGGCCTTTAACCCCAAGAACACCATGCCTACCGTCAAGCATGGTGGTGGTAGTATTATGCTCTGGGCCTGTTTTGCTGCCAATGGAACTGGTGCTTTACAGAAAGTAAATGGAATAATGAAGAAGGAGGATTACCTCCAAATTCTTCAGGAGAACCTAAAATCATCAGCCAGAAGGTTGGGTCTTGGGCGCAGTTGGGTGTTCCAACAGGACAATGACCCCAAACACACATCAAAAGTGGTAAAGGAATGGCTAAATCAGGCTAGAATTAAGGTTTTAGAATGGCCTTCCCAAAGTCCTGACTTAAACCCCATCGAGAACATGTGGACAGTGCTGAAGAAACAAGTCCATGTCAGAAAGCCAACAAATTTAGCTGAACTGCACCGATTCTGTCAAGAGGAGTGGTCAAAGATTCAACCAGAAGCTTGCTACCAAAAGCACATAGTTAACTGTGAGATGCTACCAAATACACTAACCTGTCCAAACAGGAAAGGGATAGTGCGTGCAACTCTAATGACCAGTACAATACAACCAGGTACAAGACTTGGTGTATAATGGAGATGAACATCTAATGAAGCACTAATTGAGGCTGAAAACATGGCCAAGGGAATACCGGAGTGAACAGAAGATAGCTATAGAGAAGCATTGCGTGGGATGAAAATGCCATGCTAACTCGCGCTTGTGACTCCAGCAGTAATTTCTAGGTACTACCGATCTAATTTGTCTAGAGTCTCTTACAGTATACTCACCATTTCAATAACAAGCCAAAACAGAATTTTCATAGTAACTCGTCTTCTATAGGTGATGACAGGAAAGCAAAATATAAAAAAGAGTAAATAGCAAAGCTCACACAATCAATAGCTCTTTATTTCACAGAAACCTTAAGATAAGAGAGATATGCCTAAAAAGGATTAGGAATTTACTTTAACACTATATGGTAAGAGAAGTAACGGAGTAAGGAAACCCTTCTGGGACGGTAACAGATTCTGACGATGGCATGATGGAACCTACCACATGCCTCACACGGACATATGTACCACACCCAAAGATCGCTCTTCTATCTGAGACCACATATCAGCTAGCAAAAGGCGCACATAAATTGTTATATCGACAACCTGTGAACCACAACTGTTTTAACTAAACACAACCACTATTCCAAGCAAGACAATAAAAACACATACTACGTCAAAACAGCAGTACAGGGGATATACGTTGCACTGGAAACTAGGAAATATCTCCTGCATTCACTCCTAATAATACAATAGTTTCACATGGGGATGCACTGATAGCTAATAGTAGTTTCTGTGCAGCTCCAGACTCAAGTACAGCATGTGCAGTAGCTCAGGTAGCTCGCTTCATAGCTGCTCAGTGGGCCCAGGTCGATGGTTGGTGCGCAGGGCGCCGTGCAAACTTGAAGGCAGTTGATCCTCCCAGAAAATATCTAAAACCTAGAAGGTTGGCCCAGAGGCAGGTGGAGCTGGTAAGACAGGAAACAATGAATAGCTTACAATTGTTTTGATATGTACACACAAACTAGCAGACAAGATCTATGAAAGTATAGAATGGCAAGATGACAACTACAGTATATGATTAACTCCATTTGAAGGGCTACTAACTGTGAGTTCTGGTAGAACTAACTAGAGTACTATGAGACAGAAGCAAGCCATATCTGGTCAGGGTGTTCTGAGCGTGTGCTCAGTACCATACTCGCACATAAGAACTTGCTCTCGATGGAGAGCTGAGGGACTTCATAATCCTAATACCTTGTCTGCGTACGCTAGCGATGAATTAGTTAGTGGTGGCCCGACGTCCTCTTCGTTAGTCCGTCCCGCGAGTCCTCACGGATCCACTGACGCCCCCATCGTTATCAAGCTGCGGATATTCCAATCTAGTACAGCACCACTACGTGTGGGGTTCTCTCAAAAAGTTCATATCAAAAACATTGCATGTGTGCGTCGCAGCTAGTAAAGATACAGAACAAATAATAATCATCAGCTTGTCCCCGTCCTTCCTTCCTCCCACCACCATGCCCAACACACTCACCACCTAACCCACCTACACTCTAGTTTGTCGCTTGTATTAATCATCAACCCACTCCATCCGTGCGCATTTCCCCTCGTTGATAATAATCAACACAACAGGAATTCCCTTCAAACAAGACTATTTCTAATTGTTCAACAAAAAAAGGTAAGCCTCATGCCCTAGCGCAACAAAAAACTAGAGAAAATTGGGCATCAAATAAAATAAATTAACTAATATAATAATAAACAAAAATAAGTGACCAATAACCACAGTGGCAACACATCACAGACAGCTTACAAATAAAGGCTAAGCTAACAGGCACAGATGAAAATGAACAGGCTCTTAAGGAGGCAGATTTGCCCTCATTGGTTAGAATGCACCCAAAAAAAAAAGGAACACCAGAAGAGACATAGTTGTAGTTCTGGGTATACAGTAGAAGGCTGCTTATATTAGTCTGACTGTTGCTACTTGAAACAGTAAAAGTAAACAGTAAAAGTCTGTAAAAGTAGTCACTTTTTCTCCCATATAACCTCCCTCTTCCGCAACCTCCACTGGCTCCCGGTAATCGCTTGCTTTAGATTCAAGACACTGGTACTGACTTTCATGGCTGTCAAGGAACTGCCCCTACCTACCTCCAAACATTAGTCAGACCCTACGTCCCAGCCCGATCGCTCCGCTCTACAACTTGGCTAGATGACTGGTACCACCTTCACTAAGAACAGCCAAACATCGCTCTGCCAAGTCCCAACTCTTCTCTGTTCTGGCACCGCAGTGGTGGAATGAGCTCCCTGATGTCAGGATGGCAGAGTCACTCACCAGCTTCCCACAAGAGACTCAAGACCCACCTGTTCAGAGTTCACCTGGACTCTGCATAACCCCCCCCACCCCCTAGCACTAACTTGCGTGTTTGTACATCTTGGCATTATTAATAGTACTTAGCATTGCTTAGCATATTGTATGTTCTTAGATGTTGGTAATGCTCAGAATGGCACGTCTGCTCTTATCCCAGCTATTATGCAGGCAACTTATGAAACTCGTTCTATTCGTCTCGTAAATATGAATGCTCGAAAACAGCTCTATTCTTATCTTCAGGTACCACAGTGATATATTGCTGCCTCTCCTTCAACAAATGTACTCTTTGTAAGTCGCTTTGGATAAAAGCGTCTGCCAAATGCCCTAAATGTAAATGTAAATGTAAATAGTCAAAACGTCGACATAAGTCTTTTACTGTATCATGTGACATTCCCTGCGCCACCCAACACTATTTTTCCAGCCCACCGGCGCTGCATCCTGGGCTTAACCAAGACAATTGTGATTGGTTTAAAGAAATAGAAACAAGTACCGAGACCAAGACCAAGGGCGTATTTTTTCCTTGTCCCAGAATAATGGGTTCAGCCAGAACTTTCTCTAGCATTAGCACAGTGCTGTTGGTGGAGATAGTCTGGCTATGTGAGACTACTATCGTTCTTCTATATCACATTACTTACTTACATGACTCGGTTTTAGGGCCAACTCCCTGACACATTCGGAATAAATGTTGAATAACCAGGCGACCGCAAGCTCTTCGTTTTCATCTCGCGGTGTGTGTGTGTGTGTGTGTGTGTGTGTGTGTGCGTGCGTGTGTGTGTGTGTGTGTGTGTGTGTGTGCGTACCACCGGGCGACCGATCTGGCACAGAGCGCACGAGGGGGGACGGGATTAATCGTGCGCGCCGCACGAGTGAGAGTGAGAAGTCGTTCTCGTCCTCCTGCCTCCGGCTGAAGTGTTAACCATTGCTGTGCTATTTGTGTTCAAAGATAAATCCGGAGCGATGCCCCCGGCCGGCTGCGTGAACATCATGTTTACACTTTACTCTACGTGGAGGGATTGTGTGATTCTAACTTTCAGCCAGAGGGGCGTGTGGTCCATGTGTTCTCGCTCTGGCTCTCTCTCTCTCTCTCTCTCTCTGTCTCTCTCTCTCTCTCTCTCTGGCTCTCTCTCCTCTGCGTTGTGTCACTTGTCACTCTTAAAAAAAATCAAAGGCGTCGTTGAACTGCGCTGCGGGTCTTATATTTTGAAAGTGGGGGTATTTAGTGGGCACGCCCGTTGTTCTTTCTGACTGTTGCCTGTTGTTCGCAGCCCCCTTCATTACTGCATCGTAGCGAACACAGATGCCCACACTTAAGACGTGCACAGGCAGGGGGTCTGAACTCGCCTGTTTTTACTGCATCTCATTGAAGTGATTATTCTGGTCTGATGTGTTTATGTCTTGTAGGGAGGGAGTGGTGGAGTGTGAAAGGTCAACCTCTCGAACACTCTTATCTGACCCGCAACAGCCATAATCACCAGTCAGCAGCTTGTGGTTGTGCTGGGAAGCTTGGACTGGGAACTTGGTTTTGGTTAAGGAAAAATGGGCGATTTTCTTACCTGTGGTCCAAGTGGAACCAACCACTCCGGGGTATTTCGGGGGGTGGTAAACTACCTTGGCCCCCGTTGTGGTTCATTCCTTACGTATTGTCTAATGTCAATGTGAGTCCAGAACTGTGCAATAACAACTTTGGACACCAACCTGGGGCAGCAATGCTATGACTAGCTTTCCAAAAACCAACTTCACTTATTTTCCGTTCAGTGACAAACTCGTTATCTCTCTAATAACTCCCAAATACTAAGCTATGCGGGAGTTTTATTCCATCCTCTCTCTATCTCTCTCTCTCCTTTATCTCTATTGCTCATTTCCCCTGATTCTCCCTTATCTCACTCAAACACAGGACAGTGTGTGTGTGTGTCTCCCTTATCTTCTTTTTTAAAGGGTGCATGCCGATTAGGACTTCTGCACACACCAATCCGTCACTGCTTTCATTGCTTAGCTGTTTATA
>PIJE02000345.1:12500-19780 GCA_002895965.2 Coryphaenoides rupestris
GTATATGGGATTAATACAAAAAGTCCTACTGTGCCAACGGGACGTATGGGGAGTGAGCAGCACTATTTAAAAGTTAAGCTAATTGAAACAGACCGTCGAACAATCATGGATACATTTTTCGTCTGGATGCAAATATGTTTGGTATGGTTCCCCTGCGTTGCGTAACTATGCACTGATGCCACTTGTGGTTAAATGTGAAGAAACCTAATCCAACACAACACGACTATTTAATTGTCAGCAGGTTTTGGAGGGAAGGAGGGAAAGCGCAGGAGGGAAGGAGGAATATGATTGGTCCTTGGTCCTCTGCTGGGGGGGCTTTACTCAGAACATTGTGAACTATAGTGCTATAAGTTAACACAATTAATTAAGTGAAGTGAATCAACAGGTGTAATGTTGGAAAATATAGGAGACCGCCAGCTAAAATCTGCCGTCGGGAAGGAATCAGTGAATAGATTGAAATGTACGTAAAAGATTACATGAGGGAGGCTGCAATTTGTCATGTGACGCATGTGTAGGCCTAGGAGGGATGCGATTCCATTGGCTATAGTGAGAGTGGCGCAGTTGTCAATCAAAGTAAGTCCCGCCTCAGCTGTGCTGTTATTGGTTGAAATTGTACGGCAGCGTCTTTTAGCCTCACATGGTGATTCGATCATTTTTAACATAGAATAAGTACTTTTGTGACAGTTTTGTTCCTTTGTGACGGTGCAGAAGTTATCTTTGACGTGATGAAGACGCCAAAGTGAAGTGTGGTGTGCAAACAGACCACCCAGGATCCTCCGTGCCCACCGCTGCCAACACTCACCACATCTGTTTGTCTTTCAGCACTAACTATCACCCTTTCAAGTCCAACACTTACATTAATTAACATTCATCTGTGAAGTACACCAACACACACACACCCACACACACACACACACACACATGTACACACACACACACACACTCACACACACAACATTTCACAGACGTGTGAAAGAGGCTTAAAAGGGGAACAGTCTGTGTTTGCACTACAGAGCAACAATCACTTATAATAAATCATATTGGAGCCAGACACACAGACACACACACACACACAGACACACACACACACAACCAAGATGCATTCACAGCCGTCAGTGTGATGCATGTTGCAGGCTGCAACTAAAGTGTTGCTGTCTGCCCTTATGCAGCCTGCAACATGCGTGCTGCAAGCTGCATGACAGTAAGGCTTTAGTTGTGCAGTCTGACTTCCATTGGGAGTGACGCTGACTTATGGCTCTGTTTCCCTGACAGCCAGAGGGACAGAGGAATGGGCTGACAGAGAGACGGCATGGTGCAGGCAGAGCAATCATATACAGAGAAAGAGAGAGAGACAAAGCAAACTAATGCAGAAAGAGAGAGAAAGAGAGCAAACAAATACCGAAAGAGAGAGACAGATCAATTATATATATATATATATATATATATATATATATATAGAGAGAGAGAGAGAGAGAGAGAGAGAAGAGAGAGAGACATAGCGAACAAATACAGAAGGAGAGAGACTGAGCAATTATATATATACTGTATATAGAGAGAGAGACATAGCAAACAAATACAGAGAGAGAGAGGCAGAACAATTATATATATGTATATATATAATTGTATATAGAGAGAGAGAGACATAGCAAACAAATACAGAAAGAGAGAGAGAGATAGAGCCACCCCATTGAGAGAGAGAGAGAGAAGAGAGAGAGAGAGAGAGAGAGAGAGAGAGAGAGAGAGAGAGAGAGAGAGAGAGAGAGAGAGAGAGTTAGAGACATAGCAAACAAATACAGAGAGAGAGAGATGTCCTTCTCTGGACGAGCGTTCATCTGATGGATGAGCGTTCACACTTAGTGTTGTTTGGCTGAGCGCTTCTCAAGAAAGCCGCAAGCAGCGATACCGGAGGCCAAGAAATGCTCATGCTATGAGTATAGAATATATATATAAAGAGAGAGAGAGAGAGAGAGAGAGAGAGAGAGAGAGAGAGAGAGAGGCAGAGAGAGAGCAACACAGCACACACATGTACATTACATGTATGTAATACCCAAATATAGTTGTTCAGATTGTTTCCCTTGGCTGCAGAGAGAGACAGGCTGTACTCTGCTGTATCCTCTGTCAGCGTGGAGGTACTTAGCGCAGATACCAGATGTAATTCAGCGGGGATGTAATCAAACACCACCGTATCACGTTTATAACGCTGCCGTGCTTATAATTACCTTAGGGTGCAGGCAGGGGGGGGGTTGGGGGGGGGCGAGGGGGTTGAATTCTGGTAAATTTCAGACATCGCACCGAACAAAGGCGCTGACGTCAGCTGACTTTGTGGAGGTTTTTTTCTGTATGACTGATGATGAAATGTGTTTATAGTCAGATGAGAGGCCAGCGAATGGAAAGAGCCCAGGCAGGCTGAAGACCCATGTGGAGGTGTGTGTGTGTGTGTGTGTGTGTGTGTGTGTGTGTGTGTGTGTGTGTGTGTGTGTGTGTGTGTGTGTGTGTGTGTGTGTGTGTGTGTTTGGTGTGTGTGTGTGTGTGTGTTTGTGTGTGTGTGTGTGTGTGTGTGTGCTCTGATGTAATGACAATGTGACAGGCAATGCATTAGGCACGTATATACATTGTCCGGCCTAGAGCCAACATTAAAAGCATAACTGCTTTCATAACTTTTTCTTTTTATTGACGGCTGTGTGTGTGCGTGTGTGTGTGAGCGTGTGTGTGTGTGTGTGCGTGTGTGTGTGTGTGCGTGTGTGTGTGTGTGTGGGTGTGTATGTGTGTGCGTGCGTGCGTGTGAGCGTGTGTGTGTGTGTGTGTGTGAGTGTGTGTGTGTGTGCATGTGTGTGTGTATGTGTGCACATGCGCATGATAATGGTAATGTTAATAATGATAATAATGCTGCTGGTGTGTCATTTTTTATTCAGAAATAATTCTCCTTTAAAACATACCGTCATTACAATGTCATTGTTTAAACTGTGAGTTTAGCTCTATATAAAATAATAACAATATCGTATCATGCAGATAGAAAAAGAGCAAAGCAGAGTTAGTCCGCACAGGCAAGACGGAGTGATACAATGCATCAGGGTGACAGGATTTAGTAGTTTTTTGTGCAATAAGTAGCAGTGGCTGTCAAAAGCGTGTTTGAATACACGCAACAGCAAACCTGGCCTCCGTACAGCCGGCTGCTGCTCCACAGCACACAGGCAAACACAGCTTGAAATATGCACCTTGTACCGCCTCTTGACTGACAAAGTTCACCTCAACGCTGGAGTCACGGCTCTGTTTTCTTGGGGTAGATTAGTGGAGATTGTTTCCTCCTTCAACGCCTGTCTGCCAGACAGACATCTATCAAAGTGTTAGATGTATGAATGTAAAAATAAATATAAATATAGTTGTTGGGGGTTTCTTTAATTGTTTTGTCAATGTGTAATTACCTCTTTTTTATTATTATTATTATTATTATTATTATTACTATATTTTATATTGTATAACACGACACTTAGAACCGCTGCACACATTTTGTGGTGTATTTCCACATGTGAGCTCTGTGAATGTGGAGCTATTTATATGCTGTATGTATTTTGTGTATTTATCCGTGTATAAATACTTATTTTGTTGCCGTCCACATTATCTCCACTCATTAGACGTGGTTGATGCCACTGATCTTTTCTCTGATCTAAAGGCAGCGGGAAAAGCCTGAAAAAATCACTGCACCTCAAGTCATCCAACCACCACCACCACCCCACCCCCACCTCCACCTCCAACACCACCACCGCCAACTCCACCCCCCAACAACCCCCACCCCCACCACCACAGCCACCTCCACCTCCACCACCGCCTCAACCACCACCTCCACCAACACCCCCACCACCACTACCACCACCACCACCCCCACCACCACCACCCCTAAGGGAGTGAGTTATTACAGTGAACGCTGAAAGAATCAAGTCTGGGACACACAAGGCGGCAGACGTAAAAACAACCCAACAGAGAGAAGAGAGAGAGAGAGAGAGAGAGAGAGAGAGAGAAGAGAGAGAGAGAGAGAGGTTACCCCCCCCCTCCCCCTCCCCCACGCCCCACCCCTCCCACCTCCCCCATATTAAGCTAGCCTGCTAGCCATAGCAGAGCATGGAGGTTAATGCTACACAGTGTCTCCCCCGGCAAAGATGGATGTGTGTTTGCATTCCGGGCTGACAGCGGGATGGGGCGCGGCGCGGCGCGGCGCTAGGTGTTAAAGTCACACTAGCGGCGTGTCGCTCGTCAGCTGATGAATGGATGGATGGGCTGCATGGCTCAGGGGGGGGGGGGGGGGGGGTTAGGTGTTGTATTTTTATAATTTTTATCTATATATACAGTATATATAGAAAGGAGTGTGCAGAGGGAGTTTTAATGGTGACTTTTAAAGCAGCCTTTTGGTTAATGTGTGTGTGTGTGTCCGTGTGTGTGTCCATGTCTGTGTGGTGTGTGTGTCCCGTCGTGTGTGTGTTCTGTGTGTGTGTCCCCGTGGTGTGTGTTGTCTGTGTGTGTTGTGTGTTCCGTGTGTGTGTCTGTGTGTGTCGTGTGTGTGTCTGTGTGTGTGTGTGTGTGTGTCTGTATCTGTGTGTGTCTGTGTGTGTCCGTGTGTGTCCGTGTGTGTGTGTCCGTGTGTGTGTGTGGTGTGTGTGTCTGTATCTGTGTGTTTCTGTGTGTGTCCGTGTGTGTCCGTGTGGTGTGTGTGTGTGTGTGTGTGTGTGTGTGTGTCGGCGCATCGCGTTTAGAATCCTTGTGCCTTCATGAGGTTTCAGGGCCGATGTGTACGTTTTACAGTTAAAACGACGACTGTGGATCTGCAACGGAAGACCACCGCGCCGCACACTGCAGTCACAAGCGACGGATCTGAAACACGATAGAATGCAAACAAATACAAACCCTGAGTCACCGACGATGAGAATGAAAACACGGACACAGGGAGGAGGAGGAGGCGACGGAGGACAACAGAGCATGTCTCTCAGCGGCGCTCGTCTGCTCTAAAACAACACGGCATTCCTCCCCAGATGTTTTAACTTCACACACATGCCTGGTGTCAGGCTGACTGATTGGCCCGTTTGTTTATTTACTTCCTGGTGAAATGATGTGGGAAAACTCACCGCCGGGCAGCCTGTCGTCGGGCCAGCTAATATTTCCATAATGGCCGCCGTTGGAAAGTAAGTCAGCGATCTAAAACACACCCGAGGAGGAGGAGGAGGAGCAGGAGGAGGAGGAAGAGAGGAGGTGGAAGGAGGAGTAGGAGTAGGAGGCAGGAGGAGGGGTGGTATGCATGCTTGCTTGGAATGGGAGTATGTGTGTGCTTAGATGCGTGGGTATAACTTCATCTGTGTTTGTAAATGTGTCTGTTATGGGTGTGTGTGTGTGTGTGTGTGTGTGTGTGTGTGTGTGTGTGTGTGTGTGTGTGTGTGTGTGTGTGTGTGCGTGCAGTTCAAGGCTTGTTTGTGCAGGGCTTCTGCTCCTGTTATCTCTCCTTCCATCCACAGGAGGAGTCCCCCGCCAGCACCCACCAGCACCCCTCCATCCTCTGACCCTTATTGGCTGGGGTGGGGAGTGGCGAAGGTGTGTGTGTGTGTGTGTGTGTGTGTGTGTGTGTGTGTGTGTGTGTGTGTGTGTGGTGGGGGGGGGGGGGGGGGGGGGGTGATAGCGTGCTATTCAGGGAAGGAAAGCACACCTGTGTGGAGGTGTGGCCCTTTCTCCTCCTCCTCCACCTCCTCTTCCTCCTTCCTTCCTTTCTCTCTCCAGGCCCTTCCTGGCTTCCCTCCGGTGCACCAGCCACCCTACCTCCTCCTCCTCCTCTTCCTCCTTCTCCTCCTCCTCCAGTATCCTTATTGATGTACTATGTATAAAGTGAATTCAATAAAACCCAGTAGGAACATTTGAATGATTTGGAGATCTTTTGCATTTTGTAGATTTGTTTTTTAGGGGTTTTTGTTGGTACCTTTAACCCAGAAATGCAGTCACAATTATTGATTTGTTAATATTGTATGAATGTTGATGGATTCAAAACTAAATGATCACAGAAACCCAATATAAAACACATTTCTCCTCTCCATACCTCCACCATCTCTCTCTCTCTCTCGATCTCTCTCTCTCTCCCCCTCTCCCCCTTTACCTCTTCTCCTCCTCTCCTTGTATCAACCCTTTCCTCTCGTTGACCTCTGACCTCCACCGGAGATCACTTCACACCTCTGATCTGTTTGTTTTGCTTTTCCTGTCAGTGTCAACCATCACCCCCACCAACTCCCCTCTTCAAATGAAGCCAAATAACTCACTGTCAATACGAGAACAGTTAACTCCGCCCCTCTGCCCCTCCCCAACCTGCACTCTCCCAACACACCCCAAGCTCATCCCTGCTGAGAGAGAGAGAGAGAGAGAGAGAGGCTCTGGAATGTAAGGACTGTGTGTGTGTGTGTGTGTGTGTGTGTGTGTGTGTGTGTCTGTGTGTCTGTGTGCGCGCATGTGTGCGTGTGTGTGTGCATGTGTGTGCGCGCATGTGTGCGCATGTGTGCGTGTGTGTGTGCATGTGTGTGTGCACAGTTTCATCTTCCGTCACCTTTTAAAGTATCACTACTTTGCCTGATCGTAAACTTTCTGAACCCTCACGAGCAATTTAAATTCAGGCCTAACAACATGTGTATGTTCTTCAGTATTTTTATATTCCTATATTTTAGTAATGCGATGCGCCAAGGCGAGGGTGAGCGCAACGCTACACCAAATCCATACCACATTTCTTGGCTGCGTCTCACTTTTCTGACCTCACATGATCCCCCTCTGGTGAAGGGTGAAGGAGATCAGAGCATGAGGCAATGATGGCAACGCTAGACCCGGAGCAGAGCTTTAGCTGCAGCAGAGCTATAGCAGCAGCAGCAGCAGCAGAGCTATAGCAGCAGCAGCAGCAGCAGAGCTATAGCAGCAGCAGCAGCTGCAGAGCTATAGCAGCGACAGCAGACGTCATACAGCACAGCAGAGCTAAGCATATGCAGCAGCAACAGCAAGCAGAGCTATAGCAGCAACAGCGAGCAGGGACGAATGCATCGCAGCAACAGCAGCAAGAGCTATTAGCAGAAGCAGCAGCAGAGAGCTATAGCCAGCAAGCACAGCAACCAGCAGCAACAGCAGCGGCTATAGCCAGCAGCAGCAGAGCTCAACTGATTGTGCGTGTGGTGGTGTGGTGGTGTTGGTGTGTGTGTGCGTGTGCTGTTGTGTGGTGCGTGTGTGTGTGTGTGAGTGTGTGGCGTGGTGTGTGTGTGTCGTGTGTTTGTTGA
>PIJE02000345.1:32305-34805 GCA_002895965.2 Coryphaenoides rupestris
ACACACACACACACACACACACACACACACACACACACACAACACACACCACCACACACAGACCACCACCACAGCAAATGCCAGGAGTGGCCTGGCAGGCCACTGCTCTCATGCCAAAAACACACACCACACACACCACACACACCACACACACACACATCACATCACACACACACACACACACACGCACACACACACACACAGGTCCTCAGTGATGTGCGTGTCCGATGCGAGGATCCCCCAGCCGTGACACAATGCCCCTCCCACGCAGCAGCAGCAGTACATGGATGTGATGATCAGCCACCGGGGAACCATCTAGAAGGAACGCTCGGCACGGAACGCTGCTGGCTGCCCGGCCAAACCTTGGAAGAATCGCACGAATACTCCGCTTTTGTCAGTAATTGTACGAGGTCAGTGAATATAGATAGATGGACGGTTGGGTGGGTGAACAGACAAACAGATAGATAGATCGCAAACGAGTTTCCTGGTTTAGATATTGAGATATAATGATTTGCACGTGTTGCTGTGTTTTTAGGTTTTTTTTTTACATTTTCCATCGCACACCTTTTTTTAATGCTTGGCCTTTAATTTCAAGTGCAAAAGTCACAAATAATTGTGTTTTCTGTGTTTTCCGCTTGTCCAAAACGTTCACGCTTGATGTGTTTCTTGGCTTGGATTTAAAACACAAACAGAACACCAACATTTCAGTTCCAATCATTTATTCTTTTGGCTACGGCGTGGCATGTAGAGACCACACAGAGACACAGAGAGAGAGACAGAGAGAGAGACAGAGAGAGAGACAGACAGAGAGAGAGACCGACAGAGACAGAGACAGAGACCGAGAGAGAGACAGAGAGAGAGAAAGAAGGAGAGAGAGAGAGAGAGAGAGAGGAGAGAGAGAGAGTGAGAGAGAGAGAGGGAATAAGCACCCCTCATTGATTGTTTTCACCACAACTCAAACAATGCAAAACTTTCCTTTGTCTTTTGTGCATTGTCAACCAAATAGCGTTTCAACCACCCACGCAATGTTAAGTTGAGGCAATATTGATATTTACTCTGTAACCACGCCGACAAACACACACACACACACACACACACACACACAGTCATTCTCTGTCAAACACTGAACCAATAAATCAATCCATTTCGCAGCGGCAATTAATGTAATCGCATCCTGTTTGCCCGAGCCGACCGTTTCTATTATTTTTTTGCTCGTCGTCGTCCTGGAACAACATTCCCTTTTGTGTCTGTGTGTTTGTTGAGCCAGACACGGGCCTGACGGGGCCGGGGAATCCCAAATAAACACAGAGCTAATGGAGGGCAATTCAGGGGGCCTTGTGGACGTGGAGATGCTAGCGGACACTATGGGCTTCACAGCTCCGTTGAGTGTCTCATAGATGTTCTGCTTTGAGGTGCGTTTGCCGTCACCTACTCCTCTGTTTTTCCTACGGGGCAAGGAAGCAACAACACTTTGGGCCACGGAGAAAAAGTTGCAATTATTTAAACTTTGACCCCCACCGCCTTGCATGATGTAATGCGCCAACCAATAGATTTGCAGTACAGTAAAAAAAAAAAAATTATAATAATAATTTTTAAGCTGCGGGTGATTTTTCTGGACGTCTCAAGTGAATGCACCTTAACTCTGACAGCATCTAACCTTGATGGCACGTCTGGTTTCTGCCTCACCTTTGTATTTATTTAGTGATTCATCTTTCCAGAAACAGGAGATTAGAGGGGATTTAATGAATCCTCTGGAGGGCTGATGTAAGAACATCATCATGAACAAATGTTATGCTTTGTTTCCTTGAATTGTGATACAAGTCGTCGTTTTCCAGTCAGGTGCTCTTCTGATCTGTTATCACTTTGTTGCAAAATGCGAGACCTGTTCTGGATTAATGCATCTTTTATACAGCCTTACGTAAAAACCAAAAAATGCTTCATAAAGGTACGGTGAACAAAGAAGAGGATAAAAAAACGAACAAAAACGAAACCTTTTGTTTTTGTGTCAAGACAACAACAACATCAAATGGAAAGACTGCTAACGACTGGGCGGGTTGTGAAGCGTTTCCAAGTCTCTTGGATGGTTTGAATAAACTGTAAACATCTTAAATTGAGCTCGATGGAAACCTAAATTGATTTGTGGATCGTTTTTAAGTTGACACAAACAACTGTCAGGATTGGTTTTCGCAGGACTAAACAAAATAATGAAACGTTGATGTCGATTCCGTTGATCAGCTCTTCGCACGGTGAGTAAAGAATTCTGATTAAAAACCGAGACGCGAGTGTGTACATACGTACAGCAACATGTGTTTCACCGGAGTGACGACAATCACCAAAGAATGGAGGGGAAAATGCCTTTGCATTAACACTAACTTGAAGACTACAACATAAGTAAGGACATCAGCACATGTGTTTATATATTTACTTTCTCTCATCCCTGCCAGAAAATCTTTACAAATACGTTGTTTTAAACGACGTGTTTTGCTGTTTGATTATTGCT
>PIJE02000345.1:42305-52305 GCA_002895965.2 Coryphaenoides rupestris
GAGCCGCTCACTGGGAGCCGCTCAGAACCTTATTGTGTTTGACTGTTGATTCACTGGACCGACGCGGCCTCCTTTTTCAAAGTCCTCACGGCGACGGATCCGGCCCTGATTTTTATTTACACGGCAACCTCACATGCCCGCCGTGATTATCCGCGTTGCGCCGCAGGGGGAACGGGTACGGCCGCCTTATTTTGAAAAGAACCGCCATTAACGCGGCGGTCCGGAGCCAATGATAACAAGCCCTCTGTGTACCTCCATTGTTTTCTGCTCGTCGTCATCATCTAAGCCAGCCTCCTTGGCCCGGAGACCCCGTTTACACACACGCACACACACACACACACACACACACACACACACACATACGCAAAAACACGATCAGAACAACGACCCAGAAACTACGGGATGGTTGGCCCCTCAAGTCTCAACATCACCCCCGGTCTGTTTACACGCTGAAGTTTGGTTGCCATGAGGACCACAGGGATCCACCACGTTCCTGACAACGTCCCGTGTGAGCCGCCGAGCCAGGGGGCTGACGCTGTCAATCCCAGAGTACGAACCAGTGAGCAAAACCAACGCCGGTCACGTCCCAAGAATCCACCGACCGCCACACACGTCCATTTCATTGGGCTGTGTGATTCACACTCTCATTACAGAAAGCCCTGCAATTAAACAGTCCATTCCAACAAAAAAAACCCACAAAAAAAAACACTAAAGACGAACACGCATCGAATGAGCACCTGTGCAGAATCAAACGTGAGATTTTTAAGTGGCAGTTTGGAGAGTGTGTGTGTGTGTGTGTGTGTGTGTGTGTGGGGGGGGGGGGGGGGGGGGGGGGGGTGGGAGGGGAGACTTAAAAAGATCTCAAGATTAGATGACTTAATAATAACAGCCCTGCGGACAGAGAACAAACAAGGCGTTAGATCCGAGTCTACGTCTGCCTCAACTGTGAAACAAACACCGCCACAGACCCTGGCACCGGGATGAGTTCAGTAATGGACATTTACATTTACACTGAGGGCATTCAGCAGACACTTTTGTCAACAGCGACTTACAATTAGTACATTTTTCCAAAGAGAGTGAAACAGCAAGAATTCCCTGACGGTACAGTAAGATTTGACTAGAACACTCATAATTGCTCGGTTAACCCCTTGCTGGTAAGCAGCAAGATAGCTAGGTTAAGGTGCTACACAATGCTATATTAAGTACATGCTATAGAGATCCAAGAGAGGATATGATTCAGACCCTGGTTAGGGTAAGTGGGAGTGTGTTAGAGAGGCTGGGGGGTGGGGGGGGGGTAGTCCAGGTGACCTCTGAAGGACAATAGACAAGGTCCAACAAGACAGAGGGAGGTTTTGTTCGGTGCTTTTTCTCCCCATGGCTAGTCTTTGTTCCCCACACGTGTTTCTAATGGGAGAAGGCATTCCCTGCCTCACCTCCTCTTTTGTAAACCTTTCACACAACCGCCGAGCGTCTTGAGGTTAGGCAGATAAATCTGTAGATCAGGGACGAGTCCGGAATGTTCTGTGGGATTACCATCTATCAGGTAACGATAGCTTTATGGTCCTCCACCTCCCTCATAAACACAGACCCTACGCAGACCCAGCGGGACTGAATTCTTCCTCTCCTGCTTAATGGCTAACGTGTGATTTACATTCGTATCGGAGGCCTGCTACTGGGAATTGTCATGCCTTTCCGGAAGACTTGGAAAAAAGTTACACATGCAAATGAATAATGCATTCTCATATCCTTTCACGAGGCTGCGGTACGATTCTCAGGGAGAAAAAAACAACCTGTTAATGTATTGACGACAACAACAAGACCACTATTATCTGTTTATTTGTTGACGTTTGTGGTGCAATACTTAATGCCTGGTCGACTATTCAACTTTAATCTGTCGGGGAAGAAAATAGGAGCAAGAAGAAGATTTCTTTTTTTTATTTAAATACTCGGCTGCATACGTACTCCCGTGCACACGCTCAAGACTAGCCGGCGCTTCCACTGTTCCTGAGCTGCATTTAGAAGAGGTGCCGCAGTTTGGAGTGGAGCAGAGAGAAATGAGCTCAGGACGAGAGAGAGACACAGGGAGAGAGAGACAGAGAGAGAGAGAGAGAGAGAGAGAGAGACAGGGGGGGATGCTGCCAGGCCCTGGCAACGGGGGGGAACAGCCTGTCAGCAGAGGGAAAACATAACAAACTACCAATTGCAGATGAACAAGATGACCTTTCTGAAGAGGACGGGAGCGGGGCTAAGCTTGAGTAACAAGCATCTCTCACGCTACGGCCGACCCAGGGTGCAACGCTCTGACGTGGAGAAACCTGTGTGGTTTAGTGACCTCAATATATACACACACACACACACACGGTATATATACCATAGGAAGTGACTAGTGATGACTGATTATGAGTCCAGGTGGGAACCTGAAGCGCCTATAGCCTCCTAACTCCTCTCTCTGTTGATGTGAGCCCTTGACTCCCCTTCTTCACTTATTATGAGCAGTTGATACACAATCTATTCAAACTGAACCTCGAGTTTTTGTTTTGCTTTGTTGCCAGATTCCTGCGTCTGTTCTGCGTGTTCATTCTGGTTCTATTTGTAAATGGTATTCCCGCAGCTTGTTGCTTTGGAAGCGGCTCCCAGGTCGCATTGCTTCGTCGGTCAGCCCCACTGGGATGTTGCTTCGGAGAAACATTTGCGAGTAGAAGTTTGACTTTTTGTACGTTCGTTTTTTTGGCCGTTTTTTGACATTTCCCGACCCTCGCTCCCCGGCGTACGCGTAGGATTAGTGTCTCACCTTGGCTAATACGAAATACATTTGAAAGCATATTTACGCTTCAGCTTGACTCTCTTTTAAGAAAAAACGAGGGAGAAAATGAATAAAACGATTGGTGCCGAGGAGCGGAGAGAGAGGGCGGGCGCCGCGGTGCGTTCCAGGAGAACAGCGAGGATCAAAGGACGCGGGGAAATGTGTGCGAGCTTCCCTCCGCGTCCACATGGTGCCTCCGGGAAGCACAACTCCAAGAATGCTGCGTGCTGCACCAGCCCTGCGTGAGTCACGTGGACCACGGCTACAAGCAGCCATGTGCTGCAGCTCGGATGCTACCTCGGACCTATGCTATACTTAGAACGATAATTATGATAATACCAATGATAATGGAAATGATCATGTTATTAATAATAATACTAATAATAATAACCATCATTATCATCATCATCATCATCATCATCATCATAACTAATGATCATTATCATCATCATCATTATTATTATTAATATGAGAATAATATATTATTCCTTTTAATAATAATATTAATACCAATAATACTAATAATAAAAACACAATAAGACTACTACTACTACTACTACTACTGCTACTACTACTACTAATAATAATAATAATAATAATGATGATGATGATGATGATGATGATGATGATGATAATAAGAATAAGAATAAGAATAAGAACAACAATAACAATAACAATAACCATAAGACCAACAATAACCACAATAATAACAATACAGTAATGATATATTCGTAGGGACATCTGTTGCATCACTCTGACTGCTAATGTGAATAGTTTGGCAGCTGAGAGCTGAG
This sequence comes from Coryphaenoides rupestris, assembly GCA_002895965.2. NCBI lineage: Eukaryota > Metazoa > Chordata > Actinopteri > Gadiformes > Macrouridae > Coryphaenoides > Coryphaenoides rupestris. Next base: position 45,903 of record PIJE02000345.1, read on the forward strand.
CGCTACAGCGAGGTGGGAGGGGGGGGGGGGGGGGGGGGGGGCGGGGGCTGTTGAGAAGCGGCTCCAGCTGACCAGCAGCTCCTGGCCTGCTGGGCGTCGGCCTGATCCCCGTCTGGGAGGAGCCACAGCCTATGACATAACAGCAGCTGCCGGACTCCCCTCTGATTGGTTCTGACACTGATGGGGCAGCAGACGTTTTCACTGCTGCACCGCTTCCACAACCACACGACCACAGCGGTTGGCTGTGGCAATACGCAATTGACCTCTGCACACACACACACACACACACACACACACACACACACACACACACACACACACACACACACACACACACACACACACACACACACACACACACACACACACACTGAGCTGCAAAAGCAGGCAGACCCGTCGTCGGTGCACACAGTGGCACGCTGGCATGGCACACAAAGCCACATTAACACAAACAGACATCACATTCACACACGTGCACGCACACACACATATGCTCTCTCTCTCTCTCTCTCTCTCTCTCTCTCTCTCTCTCTCTCTCTCTCTCTCTCTCTCTCTCTCTCTCTCTCTCTCTCTCACTCGCTCTCTCTCTCTCACACACACACATACTTTTAAATACATACAAACAATATCATCCCCCCCCCCCCCCCGCCAATTACATATTGGGAAAATTGACCACTGTCTCTCTCTTTCTATCTCCCTCTGACTCTCTGTCTCCATCTCTCTCTCTCTCTCTCTCTCTCTCTCTGACTCTCTGTCTCTCTGTCTCTCTCTCTCTCTCCTCTCTCTCTCTCTCTCTCTCTCTCTCTCTCTCGCTCTCTCAGTCTCTCTCTTTCAAATTGCAACATCGGCCGCCGTCTTATGCAAGGGCAGTTTCCTCGGTCTTTATAGACTCGACTGTTTTGTAGCAAAAACTCAGCACTTTGTCTAACGAACTCTGACGCTGGTGACTGAGGCAGGAAGGATCGCGTCGGGGGGACGGGGAGACGCAGAGACCCAGAAACCCGAGACCTCAGTGTAATTAAATCATCAGGTGAAGGCAATTAGCCCGCTGCCAAGGAAAGTAAGCACAGAAATCCACTGTAGTAAGAAACCTCTAGTGGCAAGCCGTCCTCAGCACAGCGTATAATGTGGGAGAGAGAGGGAGAGAGAGACAGAGAGAGAGTGGGAGAGGGAGAGGGAGAGAGAGGGAGAGAGAGACAGAGAGAGAGGGGTGAGGAGAGAGAGGGAGAGAGAGAGAGAGAGAGGGCGAGAGAGTGGGAGAGGGAGAGGGAGAGAGAGAAGGAGAGAGAGGGAGGGATAGAGGGAGATAGAGAGAAATAGAGGGCGAGAGGGAGAGAGAGAGGGAGGGATAGAGAGAGGGAGAGAGACGGGGAGAGAGAGGGAGGGAGAGAGGGAGAGAGAGGGGGAGGATAGAGGGAGGGAGAGAGAAAGAGAGGGAGAGAGAGATGGCAGAGAGAGAGAGGGGGGAGATAGAGGAACAAAGAGAATGGGAGAGAGAGGGAGAGAGAGGGGGGGAGAGGGGGGTAGAGAGGAGAGAGAGAGAGAGAGAGAGGGATCTTCTTTGATAGCACAGAAGATGTGACAGAAGAGCCAGGTTGTCGGGTCCTTGTGCTGGCCCTAACTATGGGGCCTCTATCAATGTGTTTCATTGGGTTTGTCTCATTTCCCTGAAACCTTCTATGTAAATACTCTTAGTGAGACTATTTGGTATGCTGTGCTTTCCACTGTAGTCTTGAGCTGCCCTGTATATTTGCAGATTTTGCAATGACACAAATCAAAGCCTTGATCTAGATGGTCATCAGAAGTCATCTTGTGGTTCCAGTTTTATGACAACCCAATTGTTAAAAACACACAGACTACAATTCTTTTTAACCACGTTGTCTATCAACATGTTCAACATTGCAGCAACAGCACGGTTGTCGAAACGTATAACTATATAAATATATATATAAGGACATAACATCATTTAAGAGTCCAAAGTAAGCACTTTACATTTTATTTCAGAGATATTGCTCAAGCAGGCCTCTGCACTTATGTCCGCAGGAGCCAAGGATCAAACCAGCGACCCTCTGGTTCTGACGCAGCCAAGTGTGATTTATGATCCGCTTCAAGCCACAGGAAAGCCTTATCGTATTCGCCCACCTACGGCTTTCATCCTCAGCCAATGAATGACCTGTCCTGGCAACCTGGCCAATCACCATGAAGTAGGGCTGGGCAATTAATCGATCTCGAATCGAGATCGCAATACATTTTTTGTCAATTTCGATCTATCAGCCTTCGCGATTCCATCTGGATAGATCTGACAGCAGCGTCATGACGCACTCGAAATAAACGCGACAAGAGCCAATCAGTCTGCAGTGTCCGCTGTGCCACCGAGACACCACACTATGAAGTGGTACTTTTAAGTCAACGCCATAACACTAACACTAACCCTAAGTCCTGTTAATTGTATTGTCATGTCCTGATGGTGCAGTGGAGAGAGTGCATTGTTATCAACTCCACAGTCATGTGTTCAAGTCACGATGGAAATCTCTTGTCCTTTTCCAACTTAACAATGCAGCTTAAGTGTAATGTCAAATGCCACCTCCGACCGCTTCATAGTGTGGTGTCCTGGTGGCACAGCGGAGAGAGTTCTGTAATCCTGGGTTCAAATCCCCCGTGGAAAGCGTTCACTTACGTCTAAGTAAAGTTAAATATACCCGGAGACCATGCCCAAGGTGCTGTGGTCTGCTCTGGAGGTTAGCACTCAGGTTTGAGTCAGCACACATAAGGCCACCAAGAAGTGAACGCTAGCAGAACCCCCCTATCCCCCCCCTCACAAGCTCTTGGTTGTCAGCAAGAGCCCTTTAGGTGAAGTGGTCGGAAGTGGTATTTGACATTACACTTATGGAAAAGGGCAAGAGATTTCCATCGTGACTTGAACATATGAACTTGATAACAATGCACTCTCTCCACTGCACCATCAGGACATCACAATACAATTAACAGGACTTAGGGTTAGTGTTAGTGTTATGGCGTTGACTTAAAAGTAACACTTCATAGTTTGCTGTCTCGGTGGCACAGCAGAGAGAGTTCTTACCTTCAGCTCTGCAGTCCTGGGTTCAAGTCACGCTCCAAGCAGGACTTGAACACACGACCGCAGAACTGACAACCGAGAACTCTAGCCGCTGTGCCACCACACTAGGAAAGTGTTAAGTTGAGTCCTATTATAGGACTGTTGTTAATGTAAATGCCGGACTAAACAACGCAATGGGCTGTATGCGGGCTGTATGCGGGCTGTAGTTTGCCCACCTCTGATGTAAGCACTTCATAATTCAAATGTTGTACTTTATTTTATCTTAAAGTTGCACAGGGCATTTGAGCCACTTGTTTTACTATTTTTGTCTACCTCGAAAAACATGTAAGATGTTTTGCCCAGCTTTCACTTTTATTTACATTTAAATAATTTGAAAGGTGTGTTTTATTAATGCTATTACAGCATGTTTGCAGTGTTTAATATTTCCATTATTTTTGTTAATAAACTGTTCTAAATCATTTGTCATTATCAGGATACTCTTCAAACTGACCGCATTATCAAATTCTATATTGTTATAAAACAATCGGAAAAAAAAGGAAAATCGATCAATATGGGAAATAAAATCGTGATTATATTTTTGGCCAGATCGCCCAGCCCTACCATGAAGCAACGTTTGTAAAAGCGGAAAATATAAAAAAAACCAACAAAAAAACCCGAAAGATTTACTGATGTCCCGGGAAATCGGAAGGAGGTAAAATTCTTCAATTCTTCCCCCCCAAAAATCCTCTTTATCAAGTCGACGTCTGGAGCGCCGCCGATGTCGTACGTCAACATCTTTCCTAACGGTTTTGGCTCGTCCAATCGGATGTCACCGTCAGAATCTGAGCTCTGACGAGCGGAGGGCGCGACGAGGGCCAAGCTTGTGTCTATTACGGGACTCCTACGCTTTGACACGAGAGTCACAAAGGATTACAGTTGGGAGAGGGGGGGGGCTTTTTGGAAATTAATTCCCACAACGAGGCTGAGCTCTGGAGGGTCTGGGGCGCTGCGGGGGTGGGGGGAGGGGGGAGGGCGTGAACCTGACACTCATAACCCGGCGATATTAGCAGTCATGACTAGGGCTGGGTATCGTTTCAAATTTTCCGATACCGGTACCGATATCGGTACCTGAGTTTCGATACCGGTGCCAAAACGATACTTTTTCGATACCTATGTGTAAATAAAAGCACATTTCATAATGCAATCGCCGGAACATGTTTTTACTGTAATACAAGTCTTTTTACATTAGTTTTTCCAAATAGAAAGAGTCCAAGTGTCATTCATTTCAAGTATGAAATATTTATTGCTCCTTTTTCACTTAGACAATTTGTAAACTAGGCCGTGTTTCCCATACATTGATTTATTTGTGGCGGCCCACAACAGAATGAAAACTGAGCTTTAATGATCCCACCCCCCTCTAAGTTCACCAGATTATGCCTTATAGTTTTAACTTGAAAATGAAAAGTTGAAAACTTTGAGGAAGCAGTCTGTTCCCCCTTATCGTTAACGTTACCGTCAGTAGTAAGTCAAACACAGTGCAGCTCTCTTGTCTCAGGTTAATGACGTGAGAGATTAAATGCTTCATTAAATTAGAAGTGTTGCCACCCGCGCCAGCTATGGTCTTATCACAAATATTGCATTTTGCACGTCCCTACTTTTTACGACCGAAGTTTGGCACCGAATGTAACCAGACCTTGGACCGTGGTTTGGACATTTCCCCCCCCCCCCCCCCCCCAGAGACGCTGACTCGGAGCCCGTCGCGCGCCTCACGGGAGCGTCATTACGCATCCTTGGCGCAATATCTGTGATGTCCACCAATGTCCTAAACAACAATACGTCCTTGATACCACCAACTAAACCAGCAGTCATGTTAGATTTTAGAACAAATATAGTGATTGGATGAGAGACGAGGAACAAAAAAAAAGAAAAGGTACCGAAGTTTGGCACCGAATGTTCTGACCTCTGCCGGTGCTCGGTAGTACCGCAGTGAGTCAGTCGGTACCAAAAAAGTACAGAATTTCGATACCCAGCCCTCGTCATGACTCCACTTCTGTGCCGAGACGCTGGTAATTAAAGGCTGGCGATGCGGCCCCTCTTGCTGTTATGAGAAGTAGAGTGGTGGAGCTGGAGGAACTGTTCAGACACAGTGGGGTGGGGAGGGGAGGGAGGGGGGCAACATCTGCCATACAACACACACATACACACACACACACACACATACACACACACACACACACACACACACACCGCACACACAGACAAAAACACACGAGCACTCGCGCACACATGTACACACATACATCCACACACGCATGACACGCACACACATAAAGATGTGTCCACAAACACAAACACACACACACACACACACACACACACAACACACACCACACACACACAAACAACACACACACACACACACACACACACACACACACACACTCAGCAGTAGTCCAATGGATCTGATGCTGACAGTGTTTGTACTCACTCTCAGTCACTCTCTCTCTCTATCTCTCTCTCTCTCTCTCTCTCTCTCTCTCTCTCTCTCTCTCTCCTTCACTGCATCCCTTCTCATTATCTATCTCTTACCCTCTCACCCTCTCTCTCTGTCCTCCCTCTCTCTCTCGCTCTATCTCTCTCTCGCGCTCTCTCTCTCTCTCTCTCTCGCTCTCTCTCTCTATAATGCAGCTTCTTCACAGGGGCTAAATAAGCTGAGGCTAGGGCTTTTATCTGCACCCAGTTGGGCACCAAGTCTAATTAATTGGCTGTATGGTTCCCCACAGGGGGCAGAGCGGGCGCCACAGAAGCAGAGGTGAGATGAGAGAGAGAGAGAGACAGACAGACAGACGGGACAGAGGGAGAGATTTTGGAGGGTGATGGTCGGGTGCTGAAGGTTAGTGGAGAAGGAAGGTGTCAGCATCATAGCCGAGCGTCTCAGTTCTGCTGCTCCTGTATTCCCCCTGTGTGCTCTGTTAACTGCACCAGTGGACATGTTGAGCACTCCCTGTGGACACACACCTCGCCGGGCTTCACTGCAAATACACACGATGTTTTAAACAGGAGGAGGACAGAGGGTGTGTCTGAAGGCTCAAAATATATGTATCTGCAGAAAGGAGAGTGAAAGAGGAGGAGGGAGGTGGGAAGGAGAAAAAGAGAAAGAGAGTGAAGGAGAGTGAGGGAGAGAGAGAGAGGGAGGGAGAGAGAGACAAAGGGCAGAGTGATCTGTCTTATCTGTGGGAGCTAATGAGTGATGGATTAACCCGGGATCACCGCTGGCAAATTGAGATGACCTTGTAAACTTTCCCCTAAGTGCCTTTCCGCAAGTCTGCATTCCACTTCACACTTGTG
>PIJE02000345.1:59805-139805 GCA_002895965.2 Coryphaenoides rupestris
CTCTATACCACTCTCCCCTTCGTCTAACTGTGTCGTGTGGTGTGTGTGTGTGTGGTCCCTTCTCCTTTTCCTAAACCTGGCTTGCCCTCAACACAACCAAGGGGTTGATGAGGTCATCAGCCTTGATCTTCACAGCACCCCTGACACACACACACACACACACACACACACACACACACACACACACACACACACACACACACACACACACACACACATGTCAATATATACACGCATACGTGCACACACACAAGCAGAATCTCTGCTTTCTGTTTCTCATTTGCAATCCTAAACAGCATTCACAGAAACAGGCACGTCCACACACACACAACACCACCACACCCACACACACACACACACACACACCACACACACACACACACTGTGTTTCCCTCCCCCATTTACTAGGCTTTTATTAACCCCTGTTTAATGATGCTGTGACACTTTAACAGGCAGGACAGCTCAGACACAAACTATCGGTAGCCATGAATCACCTTCTGTTACCACACAGGGTGGTGGTCCCATGACACACACACACACCACACACACACACACACAGGCCTGCAGACCCCTGGTTCTATGCAGAGTAAATGAATGACGTTGGTTAGTGCATAAGCTGGGGGGAGCTATCCTCCACACACACACACACACACGCACCACACACACGCCACACCACCACACACGTACACACACGACACACCACACACACACACCCACGCACAACACACAAACGCATGCTATGCATGTGATGTGCCACACAGTTCACCACACAACAAGGGAACATACCACACACGCATGGCACACACAGCACACACACCAACCACCACACACACACACACACACACACACACACACACACACACACACACACACACTCACACACACACACACACACACACTTAGAGAAGCCCTCTGTCTCTCAGTCTCTTACTCACTCTAGCTCCGTCTCTGTTACATACACAAACAGCAGATCATAACACACACACACGCGATGTGGACAGTCTAATCATGTAGTCTGCAGACAGGTGTGAACAGAAGAGGCCATCAACATCTCAACATCTGGGAGACTGAGCCAAGAAAACCTTTCCTCGAGTCCTGTGGCTTTTTGTCTGTCTATCTCTCTTTATATGTCTATATCTGTCTATCTATCTATTTATGTATATATGTATGTCTATCTCATTCCATTTCTCTATCTATCTATCCATCTATCTATCTATCCATCTATGCATCTATGCATCTCTCTCTCTCTCTCTCTCTCTCTCTCTCTCTCTCTCTCTCTCTCTCTCTCTCTCTCTCTCTCTCTCTCTCTCTCTCTGTCTGTCTGTCTGTGTCTGTCTGTCTATATAACTATGTAGTTCTCTCTCATTCTATCTATCTATCTATCTATCTATCTATATAACTATGTAGTTCTCTCTCATTCTATCTATCTGTCTATCTATCTACATTTAGGGCATTTGGCATAACTTTGAATTTAATGTGATGATAAAGTGATGTCTACATTAGTACAACATGGGCCACAGAGGGACACCAACTCCCATAACGCATCCCGTTGTATATGGAGTTGTACTGACCCATGGCTCACTCTCAAACACACAACAAACACACCACACCTGCACACACGACGCGCACGGCACACACACACACCGCGCTCCGCCACACACACACACACACACAGGACACAACACACACACACACACACACACACACACATCACACAACCACACACCCACACCACACCACACACACACACACACAACATGCCCTGACAGACAGCCAGCGGTGAGCTTATGAGTAATAGCAGTGATGGGGATAATTATAATGAAGATGGTAATGATGAGAATGTCGAGCACCCAGGGATTATCATATTTTTGATCATTGTAATAAGCAAGAAAAAGATGATTATAGGGCTAAAGATCATCTACACATACACACAAACACACACACACACACACACACACAGCACACACACACACACACACACACACACACACACACACACACACACACACACACAAGCACACACACATGTAGAAGCACGTGTACACTCTAATAATTACCCGCCATTATGTCGGGTTTATATGCCTTCACGTTGTCATATCTGTCATATTAACCACTCCCGCTCTTCAAAGGAAGCGTTCAAGTCATTGAGAAGAGGAAGGCAGGCATTTTACTAAAATCAAATCCTGAAAACAATCTTCATTGGGGCACAAACCACCAGTAAAAAAGACGCAAAAAAAACGAAAAAGCTCCAGCCAAATACTGACATTACTGTAATCGCTTCAAGATCTACGCACACAGCCGCCGTATGGAGCGTATCGCGTACTTATTGCCTGCACTTGTTCATAAATCAGCGTGTTTAGGAGCACATTTGATCTCACGCCAAAGACGGGCGGTCAGAAGTCTCTCTACTCAGACGAAGAAATATGTATGTATGTATGTATCGCTGTTTAATGAAAACCTGATACGCGCTTTTGCAGATGATTTTGCTGCCATACATATTCTCTGCTGCCTTTTTTAGCAATTCATTACCGTCAGTTATTTCTATCGTTTCATGTATGTTGTATATGTGTGTGTGTGTGTGTGTGTGTGTGTCTGTGTGTGTTGTGTGTGTGTGTGTGTGTGTGTGTGTGTGTGTGTGTGTGTGTGTGTGTGTGTGTGTGCCTTTTTGCACAACCTCAACCTCACCATGTTGAAACTATGTGCTGGCGAGCTGCTCGTGAGAGTGTGTGTGTGTGCGTGGTGTGTGTGTGTGTGTTTGTTGGATGGAGAGAGCCCAGAGACTCAGGGAGTCACTGGAGTCCATCAGCTGATCCCTGACCTGTTTCAGCTGATGTTTATAACAACACTTATAAACATTGATAACCTGGTAGAGAGACCCCCATTGTTGAGAGAGAGAGGAGAGGCAGAGAGAAATACTTTGAGAGAGAGAAAGGGACAGAGAGAGAGATAAAGAGAGAGCGAGAGAGCGGGAGAGGGAAAGAGAGTGGGAGAGAGAGAGAGAGGAGAGAGAGAGAGAGAGAGAGCGGGAGAGGGAAAGAGAGAGAGAGAGAGAGAGAGAGACAGAGAGAGAGGACATTCCCCTTTGTTGGTACTAATTGACGTGGACAGCCCATTTTGTGTGTGTGTGTGTGTGTGTGTGTGTGTGTGTGTGTGTGTTTGAGTTTGCGCTTTACAAATTCATGTGCTGTAAATGTACTGTATATTTCATTGATCCTGTATGTACTTTATGTCCTCTATATTCTATATATCCTGGTTACATACTATATATATACAGTATATACAGTATATCTATATTTATATATAGATACATCTATATATATATATACTGTATGTGTCCTATATCCATGGCCAACGTCTCCACAGAGGAACAGGGGAGAGCAGAGAAAGACTCTGCTTGAGTCCACTGGGAGTCCACTGGGATATCGCGGAACCGGGGTCAAAGTTCAACCAGCCTTTCCGTAGCGTTTGATTGTCGTCTTCAGGCGAACTCGGTCGGCACCTTTGAAGTGGAAGCGTGGCCGTTTTAATAAAAGCATCAAATATTAACCAGACAGCCGCGGTGTGTGTGTGTGTCCTGTGTGTCCTGTGTGTCTCACCCTACCTCACCACACCCCTGCCCCATGTTGTCATAGCGATGTAAACTCAAAAGGCCGTAAGATGGAGCTGGATGGCTACAACTATGAAGAGCGTTCATCTGCTCTTTAAACGCCACTAAATGTTTGCTTGTGTGTTTCGGTTGTGTGGAGAATTTGAAAAGCCTTGATCTGCGGAAACGCAAGCTGAGCTATTACATTCTTATATTAGAAGCATTACACGTTATATTATGACAATGTGACTATAATTCATTTATAATTTGACATTTATCCATGGCAGTAATATACTTTGTGCACGCACAATGACTCAAAACCTCAAAACCATGTTCTAAAATATTTGTTCCATCTTTTTTCCACGAACACTGCCGCACTTAAACCGAATTACTTAAATTGGTAGCACAGCGACCGCGTCCAATCATTTGTGCCGGACGGCATCGCCGCAGCCAATGAGGCGCCTCGGACTCCACCACCTAGGACTGTTTACTGTGTTTCAATGTGATTGTAACACGACAAGACAGGCGGCGGGTCTGAGTTCGGAGGAGGGCGGTGTAAGGTGGGGGTGAGGGTAGGTGTCAGGGTGGGGTTGAGGGCGGGGGTAGTGGGGGTGAGGGTCTGGGTCGGGTGGAGGTGGAGGTGGGGTTGTGAGTGAGGGTGTCTGGGTGGGGGTGAGGTTGAGGGTGGGGGTGTCAGGGTCTCAGGAGTACCGAGGGGACAACAAAAGGCGCGGGTCCCGGGAAGAGGCGGCCCATGAGAATCCCTGCCCGACCGCTGACACGCTATCGTCATGCCAACCCCCGCATTTCAGTTTTTTTTACCGCTGAGTTCCGCTACTGTACAGCAACAACAAAACAACGAGGATCCCAGCTGGCGTTTACTGTCCTGTAATATTCCTCATGGCCTCGAAATAATAATAATAATCACATCCACTTGGATATATGGGGGGGGAGTGTTAAAGCGACGTGTCGACGTGAACACATGTTCCCGGAGACCCCCGAGATATCACTCCAGAGTTTCTTTATTAGCTCCGCCTAGCCCTGATCTGCTCCGCGCTGCAGCATCTGTATACCAACCGCATATTTACTCAGCTCTGTCATATCCGTCCAATATTTCTGAATTATCCAGCTGCTTTCAAGCATACCACAAGAAAACATGGCTACATCTACACTACAGTATACAGACCGACAGTATACCAACATGGGCGATAGGTTAGGTGATATGGGGTTGAGAGGGACAAATTATAGTAAATTATATATGATGCAATATAGAATATATATACAGATGGATGATGATGTAAGGGGGTGCTGAACTGTGTGTGTGTGTGTGTGTGTGTGTGTTGTGTGTGTGTGTGTGTGTGTGTGTGTGTGTGAAATGTCATCAGGGTCAGGTGTGTGTGTGTGCTGAATGTGTTGGTCAGTGTGTTAACCCTGGGTGTTGTGGCCTCCACACGAATCAATACCGCAAATGGATACGGAGACACACGCCGCTCGCTTTTAAAAAGCCCTGATGGAAGCAATCAGTAAAGTGCATCGCCTATAAGAGGAGGACACGGCGCGTAACTTGTGTGTGTGTATGTACGTGTGTGAGTGAGCCTTATATTTAATTACCTTGAACGCTCATAGTTTTGCACAGCCAAGCGTTTTGCGACACTTCCCGTGGCCGTGCGTTGATTTAGCGCGGTGCTAATTGTCTTGCGGTAAACAAAACGCACCCCCCCCCCCCCGCCACAGCAGAAGGTGTCAATTTTCATTTTCAAACAGGGCTTCTCAACGTGTTCATTCCAGTTGGAGGTTTTTCCGTAGCCTTTGAATGTGAGTTGTACATGTTGTACTGTTTTAACTGCCCTCAGTCACGTTTGCATGCATAATCACCCCCCTCGATTGCCCCGCCTTGACCCCTCCCCCCCCCCCCCCCCCCCGGGGGGTTATGGGGTGGGGGGGGTGGCGACCCTGCGCCCGGCGCCTGCCCTCACCCTCCGAGGTGCGAGGCGGGCTTCTTGTGTTTTCTTTTCCTTTTCAAGGAGATCTGTTTGCTTTAGCGAGGGGGGTGACCCCCCGGACCTTGGGCTGCTCTCTGCTGCGTTTCCACAACCTTTCAAACCAGTCGCACGCACACTAACTCACCCACAAACACACACATTCACATATACACACATAATGACACACACACACATACATACACACACATTCATATATACACACACAATGACACACACACACACTCACATGCAGATACACACATACGCTCACACCCACTCACATATACACACACAACGGCACACGCATACGGGCATGCACACACACGCACATACACACACACATATAGACACACACATGCTGACACCGCTGTGGTCTTTTGTGAATGGCCGGTTGGTTTTAGTGAAAATAAAAAGACAGAAAGAAGGAAAGAAAGAACAAAAGAAGGAAAGCATTGAGGAATGTGTGGCCCATCGCGGTCGTGTCTCGTGGATGCTTTGAGTGACAGCTGTGTGTGTGTGTGTCTGTGTGATGCTTGAGCGCCATCACATGCATGCCGGTCTGAGAGCAGAGACCCACACCGGGCCTGCTGCTCCACTCTGGAGGCCTGCGGTGACGGACCACCGTCATGTTGTGATAGCAGCAGGAAAGTAAGTGTTGCAGTTATCTCCCAGGTTACAGCTCTGTACATCACTCCTCCTACTCCATTGACTCTGTGCTTGCATGGTTCATTTCATGGTTCATGTTTCTACTCTACACGGCTCGCAGCATACAAGTGCATACAATGACGCCGATTCAAAAACTCAATACCAAAGCCCTTCAACAATGCTTTAACTCACGTTGAACGTACGACACACGGGTGACCTGAATTTAGATCTCAGAGTGATCTCAGCAGTGAAACGTGTTCAGAGAAACGTTAATTAAAAGTTCCAAACATGAATACGAAAAGACATTGGCTTTAACACTTGCTTTCCGTAACAAGCGGTCTCCCGCCTCAACATAAACACATTCTTAAGTAGCAGCTACACTCTCGTGCAGCACCGCGTCCAGCCCAGTCCCCGAGCCCCAGCCTCTGGTCTGGCCTGTTGTATTTTTTCTTCTACTGCACAAAACCAGCAAACAAAAACCTTTTAAACAGCTGCTGCGTGTCAGAAGAGGTGACACACGCTACGGGTGACTGTCAAACAATATCGAACCTCCGCCTTCACCTCCACCCACCACCGACACCACCAATCCCCTTCCATACAGGTTGACTGCAGAATGGAAAATAGAGGCAGCAGGGAGAGAGAGAGAAAGAGAGGGGGGGGAGGCGGGGGAGTGGGTGGAGGGGGAGTTGTGTATACTGCCAGTCGACTGTGTCTGTCAGTGATTGTCTGGCGTTCGTGTTGAGATCTCGCCGGCGATCTCCTTTATCAACCTGTACATCTCTCACCTCCTCCCCCTATAGGCTATTCATTCTCTCACCCCCTCCCTGGCTGCATAATAGACATCTCATCTTCCTCAAAAACCCTCAGTAGCCGACGACAACGCTGTGTTTAAATAACCCCCAATAATAAGGTTATGCAGTTGTACCGTTCCTCTGTGGGCCCTTGAGCGAGACTATCACAGTTTAGTTGTGTTTGTTAAAAGAGTCAGAACTCAAACAACAAAAATAGATGGAAATTGTGTGCAGATTTTGACTGTGACTCTGTGACTGTAGCAGCAAACTGTTGGGCCGGATTCTAGATATGGAGAGGTTTGCACGTCAAATTTTCTAGCTGTAAAAACCTTTAAACCATCATGGCCATCTTGAAGATTGTACTAAATGTTGAGCCAGATCTAGCCCAGGAATCTCAAACAGTTTTTCTCAAATGGTGAAACGGTTGATGTTTATGTTGTCTTATCTTTACACCGCTTGCTGTTTGGAGGTGAAATGAGCAGCCAGGTTATTCACCCCAGGTTCATATAATGTGTGTAATGTCTCCTCGGGTCTGTAAAACAGGCGGTAATCAAACACTGTGACTGTATTGCAGCCAGTGTCACTTTGATCCCAGCTCAGCTATCTGCTGGTGCAGCAGCACGGACTCACAGTTACAGGTGACGATCTGAAGAGAAGAGCTTCAATCAGCTTACGTTAGGAATGAGATTTGAAGATATTTATTTCTACATTACAAAGCTTGTATTTATTTATTTTTTACCAATAACTTAATTTATTTAAACTTTATTTTTTGGAATAAAAAAGCAAGGAATCATATGAAGTAAACTATTTAAATAAGTGAAACTGTAGACAATATAATATCTTATAATATAATATCTTCAATGTATTTAATTGAGCCATGATATACGCCTACATACTGCTCTGTGCTATTATTATTACGATTATGATTTGTACGTCCTATTATTATTATGCTTATGATTATGAGGATTGTTGTTATTATTATTAATAATAATATTATCAATATTACTAATAATAATAATATTATTATTATTATTATTATTATTATTTCTAAACATACTGTAATTAGCAACAAGCAACACCTGACTGCTCAAATGAGTCCGCTTCACTTTGATGGGAAAAATAATGATGTGAGCGGGAAAACCTGCATTCAATTACAACGGTGGTGGGCTGAGAGAGAGAGAGAGAGAGAGAGAGAGAGAGAGAGAGAGAGAGAGAGAGAGAGAGAGCATCGCTTTATTGCAGTGGTAAAGTTCAGCCGAGAAAACAATATCCCTGTAGCCTACTCACCATGTTGCAGAGTAACACTATGATACATGCAACAGGCTTCGTTTAAATAACATAATTAATAAATACTAAAAAACCCGAATAATAATAGGTTAATAATAGGTTAATAATAGGTTAATAATAATAAAGGTAAATAAAACGAATACTACTTATAATACTACTACTATAAGGCCAATAATGTTAGAATAATAATAATGTTAATGCTAATAATAATGTTAATAATAATAATAATAATATAATAATAATAACAATAATAACAATAATAATATTGGTAATAGTAGTAGTAGTAATAATAATAATAATAGCTATAACAATAATAATAATAATAAGTCTAATTATAATAATCAACATAAATACATATAAATAGCCAACTGCACCATGATTGATTTGTGTTTTTAAGCAAATGGAACAAATAGGTCGACAATACTGCAATAAAAAAAGTATCGGATCAGACAGCACCATTTGAAAGTTCTATTTAATCCAAAAACCTAAATTACCTCACCTAACCTAATAATAAATAATTAATAAAACAATGTGCACAGGTCTATCTGCTGATCGATATAGAATGTATATATAATGTACATCGTCCGTGAAGTCCCTTCCGCAGGCCTACGGCTCAGATGAGAGCCAGCGAGAGGTTCAAACGCAGGTCCGAGCGGAGGAGCACATGAGAGAGACTCACCGACACACTCGTTGGCCTCCCGGGCGGTGGCCCTCTGCCAGGGCCGGTCGTAGTGGAAGGGCTTGCACCTGTCGCACTCGGGGCCCGCCGTGTTGTGCTTGCACTCGCACACCAGACCCCCGTCCCGGTCCTTCACGCAGCGCGACGCGTGGCCGCTGCACTTGCACCTGCCGCCCACCTGCAGGTCCGACACCGCGTAGAAGTACGAGTCCCGGGCCACCTCCGAGTCGTCGTCGTTCTCGTCGCCCAGCGTGTGCAGCCTGCTGAACGTCACTCGGATGTCGGTGGCCGTCACCCAGTCCTGCAGCACCGGGGAGTTGTCGAAGTCGTGCGCCGAGGGCCGGCCGTCCAGCGTGCTGAAGGCGATCAGCCCTCCGGACAGCGGGTGCACGTCGGTGTGCGAGTCCGTGCAGACGGCCTCCTGCTCGTTCTGCTTGGTGATGGCGGCCCTGTGGGGCTTGTTGTACGTCTTCCTGCACTGGGTCGAGTAGAACTGGAAGGGCACCCACGACTTCCCGTAGTCCATGGACTTGAAGATGGCCATGGACTCGGGTCGGGGCGAGCAGAACTGCAGGCTCACGTAGGTCACCTCGAACTTCTTGCCCAGGGACAGGGTCATGGTGACGTTCTGGGGGGGCTGCGGGAAGTTCTCCGACCGCCAGCAGGTCAGGTTATGGGGGTTGTTCAGGTCGGTGAGGTACGCCGGCGGGTGGTAGTGTCTGGGGTCCGAGGCGTCGCAGGTGTGGCAGTTCCGCACCTTCTTCATCAGCTCTTGGTCTCCCTTCTCGGTGGCCATCACGCAGTAGCGGCCGGGCGCCTTGGTGCCGCAGGTGCTGGACACCCGCACCTCCTGCCCGAAGGCGGAGTTGACAAAGTCCGGGATGCACCGCCTCGGGTGGCTGTTCTCGTCGTAGCAGGGGTCCGGGGGGGAGGTCTGGGCCGAGAACATGCTCATCGTCCCGTACCCGCCGCCGCCGCCCAGCGCCGAGCGGCAGGTCAGCGACACCGTCACCACCACCGTCACCACCATCACGTCCAACATCCTGAGCATTGCAGCTGTTGTGGGGCTTCTTGATGTATATCCTCCAGCGCTGGGGGGGAAAACACGAGAAGAAAGTGTGAATAAAGTAATAAAAATCTGCAAAATGTGTATATATAGTATATATAGATACAGGCGCGTAATGCTGGTGGGCGCATTTAAAACAGCAAGTTATATATGGCATATGGCATAGAGACTAATTATAAATATGTATAGCCTATAATTATTATTTTTCAATAATGTAATATTTGACAGATCAGCAATCTTGATTTCAAAATATAGGTAGAATGTTGTCCCTTTTTATCCATATAGTGAAAACAATATTGCAAAGGCCATGGCAAACGGTTATCCAGAACAAAACACACACATCACATCACGTCAATATATCCTACCTCGGAATAATAATAATGAAAATAATAAAAACACTCCAGTGCAGAGAAGTTGTCCAAATGTTGCTTTTCTCTGGGCGCCAATCACGTGTTCCTCTTGTTTATTATTATTATGATGATGATGATGATGATGATGAGTTTTTATATCTCTCCTCCAACGTCCTGGTCCAAATACACATCTGAGATGTCTCTCTCAGTGTCCTCAAAGCAGTTTTACTCCTGATCTCCTCCTGCTCCTATTGCTTCATTCACCCTTATGGTGTCTTCCCCCCTCTCCCTCTCTCTCTCTCTCTCTCTCTCTCTCTCTCTCTCTCTCTCTCTCTCCAGCACACGCACACACACACACACACACACACACACACACTGGTGCGCTGATCCGACGAGGTGGAGTGAAAGAGAGAGAGAGAGAGAGAAAGCGCACATCCTAAGAAAGTGAATGAAGGCACTGAGTGGAGCTCATGATTGGAGAGTGACAGC
Organism: Coryphaenoides rupestris; assembly: GCA_002895965.2. Lineage (NCBI taxonomy): Eukaryota > Metazoa > Chordata > Actinopteri > Gadiformes > Macrouridae > Coryphaenoides > Coryphaenoides rupestris. The sequence goes on from PIJE02000345.1 coordinate 70,681, forward strand.
GGAGCAGCGCTCACAAAGTGGGCGAACAACGACATCCACTGGTAGAAATCACCCATAAAGCGATAAGAGAAGGCGATGGGAGACGGTGACGTCACAGGGAGGCGGCGATTCACCCAGCCAGGGAGGGGAGGGAACCATCGCTCTCTCTCTATATATATATATATCCATAACCTCAGATTCATTAAAGTGAAATTAAATATGTTTACTGAATTGACAAGCTTCCAATTCCAAGCTGCGTTTCAGATTGTTTATTTTTCCCAGCCTATCAGAGTCCACTGCAGGTTGAGCGGACGCGGTTCTCACGGCGCTGTTTTTTCGCGCGTTAATTGGTCGTGTGGCGTCACTGGCGTGCGAACCGTGTCGTGTACGTTACGTTGTGATCCGCGTCCCCTAAATATCGTGTCTTCTTCTGCTTACTTTAATGACACACACGGATCTTGCATTTGATCACCAGTTCAATATATATATATATATATATATATATATCTTAAAAACACCCTGGATGTGGCACTCTACTGTACACATAAGAAGCAACTCATCAAGATATCCAGGAAACGTTCTTTTGTTTCACCAATTCAATGAGGTTGTAATCAATTAATTAGGTTGACCAGATATTGCTCCATGAGATAGGCTATAAGATGAATGGGTTTGAAGAATGAAAAGGCGGGGGTAAAGGAGGAAGGAAAACCTACACATCCTCATCTTCAAATTGGCATAAATAAAATGAAGGGAAAAAAATGGGTCATGTTCAGTTCTTGCATTTTTTATTTAATTAGGGCACACTCCAGACTAGGCTACTACCGCCTCTCACACACACACCATTACATTTGGCTTTTTTTTTCATTTCTAAAAATAAACTGATCACCAGCCACATACTTGCGAGTGGTTAGAAAAACAAACACCGTTTACTACAACAGACGAGCGCACAACACCCTAGGATCCTCTCCTCCGCGCCACTCTCACCTCTGAACACTGGATTTGGCACAGTGACCAATTTTGTCCACAAATAGTCCAATAGTAGTGATAACGGCAGAAATCAAAGTATCCGCTGTCATACGTCATGAATAATAATAATAATAATAATAATAATAATAATGTTGGTAATTTGAAGCGAAGCCGCAGCAGTAGTTAGAATCCCCACATGGGGAGGTATACAGTGCTCACGAAAACCAACACATTGGTTCATACAATTTATACACGTGACTTCCCCCCCTCGATGCGGTTATTAATTGAAACAAACAAAACATGTAAACCGGTTGACAAGGTCACAACGTACAGCATTTCCCCGTCAACGCGAATAATTCCGCGTTTTGCCATCCGCATGTAGACTCCAAGAAGAAAGTCATTACATTTTTTTTTCTTTTTTTTGTATCTGGCCTCTTAAAGACTAGTCCCCCCCCCTCCAAACCCCCCTTTCCCCAGCTGTGTACACTAAAGCTAATAAGTCAGTCCACCTGTATGGAGTCCTCTCTCCCCACCCCCACCCAGCCCCACTGCTCACCCCAGGAAATGTGGTAAAAGCCCCCTAGACTATTAGGGATTTATTAAGCGGTAAGGTTGGTGTGTGTAGCTCTGTGTGTTTGCTTCCAGGACAGACAGGCAGGCGGGTGGGTGGGCGAGTCTTGACTGGCTGGTTGTGCAGCGGCGGTGGTAGCGCTGGAGGGTTCAGGGCTGGCTCTGGATGTGCCTGCGCAGCTCCTGAGCCTTGTCCCGCAGGTCGGGCCGGCTGTCCGTCTGCAGCGTGGAGAGGGAGTGCTGGAGGTGTTCCCGGCTCTTCACCGGCACGCAGTCCCACTGCTCGCTCTCTGTGGGTCCACACACACACACACACACACACACACACACACACACACACACACACACACACACACACACACACACACACACACACACACACACACACACACACACACACACACACACACACACACACACACACACACACACACACACACACACACACACACACACACACTTACTTGTGGGACGGAACTATACAATTGGGCGGCGGACTGAAATATTTTAGAGAACCAATTATCGGTTAACGGATCTCCAACCCCACATAAAATTCATTTCACCAATGCTAATAATAAATTCAGAAAACCAATACGAACTTAATTCCTTTAAACTAAAACTAACTAAACAAAATTAATTTAACCAATACTAATACAACCAAAACTAAATTCAGTTAACCAATATAAATGAAACCAAACCAGAAGCAAGATTTCAGAGCCTCAACGAAGCTCAGGACAGAGCTGGTGAACACTTGCCTCCAGTTCTCTGGACCAACAGCTCCACCACAGACAGCGCCTCAGTCCTGACAGACGAATAACTCTTGTTCTCTGAACGGGAGGGAGGAAACGGTCGTATCAGACAGTGACGTGCGTACATCTTAAATCTTCACCACACAGCATGTTTTCTGGTAATTCAAGATATAAATAGTCTATATAAAATAACCACATAGTAAAGCTGATTGTTGTATTTGAGTATTTTCCTCATGCAAATAAAAACTTGCATTATTTGCAAAAGTGCAAATAATGGAACAGCTAAAACAGTTCAGAAGATGACATCACTGTAATGACCCAATGACCCACAATAAATACGTTCATACATATCATATATATATTAGCCAGCCCTACACCTTACCCAGAGGGTGTGTGAGGGCGCTGCAGGTCTCCGTGAGGATCAGGGACAGGGTGGTGGAGTCCTGGTGGCCCTTCTCCAGGAGCATCAACCTGCACAGCAGAACACAACAGCGCAGTTACATATGGAGCCAAGCTTCTAGGAACTCTTCTGGGACGGGAGATGGAGGAAAGGAACAGGAGGGCAAGCTGTAAAACAGGGTTTCTGTGTACAATCTCATCTTTCTGCCATTTTGATTGAAGGCCGTTCTCTACTATGCCATAAACGGGATGATTCTAGGGCCAAGGGGAGAAGATCGGAGCTGGTCGATCGGAGCCTTGTCATGTAGTGGGTGGGGTCTCAAGACACCACCGTTCATGTAGTCCGGAGGTCTACGATTTTTCCAAACCGGTTTGATATTATCGGGCTAGGGTTAGGGTTAGTATTGTGGTCGGCACTGAGCCTGAGATCTCCGATTACGCTGGCAACAACCAATGAGATTTGAGAATAAGAATGACCAATGGGGTTTGAGGTCAAGCACGGTTGGATTCCCAATCATCAAGAAGAAGAAAAGTGGAATGTAGTGGGAGATATGGCGAGTTTCGTAGGGCGGGGATAATCAAGTCTCAGTCGCCTAGTGAGGACCACCGACCCGACAGCAAGGCAAAGACTGGCCGTAGTAGTGTGTACTGCCAAAGGCGGGCCCCACTTTAAAAGTCGGATAGTGGAGACCAGCCTTTAGCTCACACATTACGTTAAACAACAAAAGGACGGCAAAGCCAGAAAACGGTGCCTACCCCTGGAAGTAGGCCTTCATGGCCTGCAGCACACCCAGTTGTACCCTCCAGGTGCTCAGCTTCAGCTTCTCACACATCAGACAGCACACGTCCACCTGGAAACGAGCTGCACACACACACACACACACACACTTAACCTACAGCTTTTTGTGCGCCCCCCCCACCCCATCCATTACAGTAGGGGCACCACTCTTCAGAACTCTTTTGGGCTGTGTCCAGTCAGCATGGCGGTCTCACCTTGGGTCTGTGGGTTCTTGGGCCAGGCCTTGCCGAGCACCTCGAAGGCGCAGAGCAGCGCGTCCGTCTGTCGCTCCTTGGCTTTAGCGTCGTCGTCGTCGTCGCCTTCCCGCGACCGCAGAGACGGGCCGCCACTCTGTGGGCAGTTCTGTACGGGAAGCAGAAGAGCGTGGGGGGGGGGGGTAGCATGGTTAGCGTCAACAAATAGCAAACAGTACACAATTAAACATCAAAATCAGAAGCAGCTTTATTGCCTTAGTTTTTTCAAAAACAGGGAATGTTCTTTTGTGAAATTGGTGCATAACATTGAACATTAAACAGAAAGTAATAATTTAAACAATAAATACAAATAAAAAAATATATAAATTCTAATTAATGTATTTTATTTATGCGACTCAGGGCCATGATCACATGGTATGGAACACAAACATACAATAATACCAAAACAATAGCTAAAGTACAACAAATGTTACTTAAACAGAGGAAGGACATCCTAATTCACAAATAACTTTCGGCTTATCTGACTGCAACCAACAACATTAATTTAAACGTAGATGGGCAACATAAATAATCATAGGACTATTGAAGACTAAAAGGCGTGAGGGAAAAAAATGCAGAGACGCCATCTTGCCTTCTTGATGAGGGGGAAGAGGAGCTCGGCCATGTCGCTGAAGCGGTCCTCCTGGCTGCTGTGGAGCACGTCGCCCGCACAGCGCAGGGCGGCCATCTTGTACACCAGGCTCTCCTTGCGACACTCCTTCAGCACCAGCTCCAGCACCTCGGCCACGGTGGGCTGCCCCGCACACGGTTTCTGCAGCTCGCCGCTGAGACCGTGAAGGGGGGGGGGGGGGGGAGAGGGAGAGCGAGAGGTATGGCCTTTTAAGTTAAACCTGCATGTCACATTTCTACTGCCCCCCCCCCCACAGCTATGGATATATCGCTATAACTGTAGATAAAACTCTAGCTACAGTTCAAGCCACAAGAATGTATTATAGTTTTTAATCATCTACCGATCCAAGAGGTTTACTTTTTTTCTTCTCTTCATTTTCTTATTTTACTGCCACCTACCTGCATTTAGACACCACTGAACCAATGGCTCTCAGCAGCTCCTCCTGGAAGACATGGAAAACACCATAGGGATACAGTGTGAGAGGGAGTACTGGTGACCCATTCAGGCAGCATTCAGAAGTCGTGTCTCAATCGAAAATCTCTGATCTAAATCTAAACTTTTGAAAGCAGTATAGACGTATCCCTCATTGGTTAACATATCCCCCCAGCTATGGTGAGCAACAGTCCCACGTTTGTGTACAAATTAAAGCTATGTTGCCTTTTTTAACCTCCGATTTTTTGTTCTACTGAGAATTCTGCAGTTGTCAGTTAAAATCCATATACACAAAAAAGCATTTTGTCCAAATGACCGACAGGTGGTTATATAACCACTGTAACTGGTGGAGGTCAACTGTTTTGGTGACATCATGACTCATTGCTGGCATGGAAGTCAGTCTCAATCCAGACTTTTACAGGTCACTTCAAGTGCCTCCAAAAGGATACTAAATGGTAAATGGATTGCATTTATATAGCAAAGAGATAGTTGCCTAACATTCACCCATTCATTCACCGACAGCGGTGTCAACCAGGCAAGGTAACAAGGTGGCAGCAGGGGGCAGCGTGATCGCTCATACCTTGCCCGCCCAGGTGCGGCCAGCCAGCCCATTCAGCAGGGCCGTCAGCACCAGGCCCAGGTGCGGCGCCACCAACGAGCCCGTCTGCTCCCTGGCGACCGTCGCCATGGCGGCCGCGCCCTGGGCCTTTATCTTCCAGGACTGGGACTGCAGGGCTTTCTGGGTGATGGCGATCAGCTCCGTCATGTAGAGGCGGATGCCACCGAAGCTCCCTGGAGTACAAGGGTAGTGAGTGAGTGAGTGAGAAAGAGACCGGGAGAGAGAAAGAGATTTTGTAAATTGGTCTGCCACCCATCTGATGTGCAATCTGATATTTCTGCAGTGTTTGACCATCTAAGACGCAGCATGAGTTGTGTGCAGCGCATGGGTTCATGTGTATACATGTAAGAATACAGTTTGTTTAACTAGGCACAACCCAATATAATTCATTCATGCACAATAGCAATATCTCAATAATCACAAACAAACCAAAAAATATCATGCATCATACAATACATTTAACCAAGCCAAGGCCTCACTGAACACAATAACATTAAAAAGCATGTATTGTCCACAACGCAGCAGGAGGAGGCACAACCGCCTCTCCGTCCGTCTGGGCCAATCAAAACAAAGCAGCCGTGAGAGCATCCCGCTGACCTGGCACGTTCTCCTGCCACACCTCGGACCACAGCGTGGCGTCGTGGCTCTCACTCTGCTGCTCCTCATCGGGGCCGGGCAGCTGGTGCATGCCCAGGAAGGCCAGGGGCAGGGCCAGGCATGCGTGGCCCTTCAGCACGTCCGGGCTGTAGTGGCTGATGGCGTGCACCGTCAGCACGCACGAGGACTTGTACACCGGCTCTGTGGGGAGCGGGAGTTCACAGACGATAAGAGGGACAAAATGAATACTTTTTTCAGCAGTGAAAACCCAAAGAAATTACGAAAAATGTTCAGGAGGAGAGGTAATCAAATAATTCAATAAGATGAGGGGACAACCAAACTCCAACACAACTTGTACATGGTTTCGTGGTAGAGGACTCCCCCTATCGGTCAAACACGTGCTATTGCATGCATAGTATATCTGATTGGCTGATACTTTTCTTCATCCTTCTCTGCTCCTTTTCAGTCACAGCATGTACAAATAGAGTTTTGTGTTTTGATTGTGAATCGCTATTTTGTATATTTTGTCTTTTCTTAAGTTGTACATGACCATGAGTGGTATAAATAACACATTTATGAAATATGGTTACCCAAAGGGGGGGCGTTTACAGGGGAGCCAGCATCCCCCGAATGAACAAAAACCTGAAAGCATTTCCTAAAAGGTGCGATGAGTACAAGCAGAGAGCTGCTCACCCTCCTTCTCCAGGTACCAGGAGTTGAGCTTCAGGAACAGCCGCTCCACGCTGCTGTCCTTGGCCGTCTGACAGAGGAAGCGCACCACAAACACAACACAATGAAACCCCGGTGGCGCTGGGGGAGGGCGGCTGCTTGGTCATTTGCAGTCAACAATAACAACAAAATACATATTCGAGAAGAGAGAAGAAGAAGAAGAGGCTCGTACCCGGACCAGGTGACCCAGAGCGAAGGCGAAGGCTTTCTGCATCACGCTGCTGCGGTCATGGATGCTGTTCAGCAGGGCGCTCATCAGCTTACCTTTGTTTATTACAAAAAAGATATACTTGTTAGCACACAATGATCCCCAGGAACTTATGCAGAGCAGCACAGGTCCAAGCCCAATCTGATTGGGTGTACAGTACAGTAAAGTGTACAGCAATGGTGCTACCGTACCCGAGTATGGAGTGAGGTCCTGGGGACACTGAACTGTGAGGGAGACGATGACACTAGCACAGCCACCCTGTAGAGACATGGGGGAGGGGCAGAATGAAGGGACATTAGTAGAAAAAAGGTTTTACACATTTACTATGTGTGTGTATGCATGCATGTGTGTGTATGTATGTATCTATGTATGTGTAATGTCTCACATTCACCCATTCATACACCAACGGCGGTGTCAACAATGCAAGGTAACAACCAACATGTCAGGAGCAGTTAGGGTTAGGTGTCTTGCTCAGGGACAGCTCGACACTACTGTCGCGCCCCTGTATGTGCATGTACATACCTTGGTACCCAGTCCTACTCCACTCTTGAGCAGCTCACAGAGCCTGGGCACCAGCTCTCCCAGCACAGACACGTCCAGGTGCTGCAGACACTGGACACACGTAACAACACACAGGTGGACCATTAGCACAGCGGTCTAAATGGTGTAGCAGGCAGGCCAAGAAATTAACACGGGCAAAATTATAATTTCCGTCGAAATTTGGATGACGGGGGATTTTAAATGCTCATAAAATAAAGAGTACTTTTGTATTCTCAAAGCGGTCCAGATTCTCTCATGCAATATAGAATAAAATAATGTATTTCTCAACATTTGATAAAATTACCCTGGAATTGATCCAAAATGCCCCCAAAACACATTAAAGCAAAAGAAAAAAATAAGTTAATTTCCTCCCCTGGTAGCAGAGCATATACTTATTTAAAAACCTAGCCATTTACTGTAAGTAGGTGTCAAGATGATCAGCCACAGATGGCTACAAATACAGGTGTGAACACATCAAGATCACAAGAACACAAAACCACAACTGAACTTGGTCAACACGTCTCACAGAGGAACACAATTTGCGTGAGCTGGCTGTTCTCCATGCTTGAAATAGAGCCAGAGACCATATCACAGTCACACTGAATGAATGCCCGCCTAGAGATTGCATCATCGACATCAAATTCGAGGACTTTCCAGGCACAATGCTGTCAAATTCAAGGACCCAACACGGCATAGCTTGAGATATGGATCAAGGTTCTTGACTGTTACAACACTGAGAAGAACTAGCAGGCTTTAAAGAAGCTCACAGACAAACATTTAAAAAGAGAGGGTTGAATGTGTGAACACTTGTGCTGTGGCTTATTTACTAATGGTAATTATAAAAAAGAACATTTCTTTATTTATTTATCTTGTACACAATATATAATTTCAAGGCCTTTCAATGACCGAGAAACTAACTCTGAAAGCCATGACTTTTTCCCCTCAGATTCACTTACTTTCAACGATTTCAAGAAGGGCCACCAGCTATATTTTATTTTCCCATTGACACATTCACCACAATGAGCAAGGTGGGGGGCAATGTAACATACAACCCCATTCATTCAAACAGGAAAACGTGTGAAGGGCCGATATTAAAAGGTGTGTTTTTCATTACCATGTTAATGGTTTCCATCATGGGCGAGGACTTGGCGGCGCTCAGCCGGGCCGCATCCATGGCACTCTGGACAGAAAATAGAAAACGGGACCAAGAAGAAGAAAAGTTAAACTACTGGGGGAGGAGGGGGGGGTGTGCCGACGTGGAAGCCCACCGGAGTGGTGTGGTGGCTGGGGAGGAGGGGAAGGGGGCGGGGGAGTGTACCTTCTCTTGCTCGGTGGCGCGGAGGCTGAGGTAGTTGAGGACCTGGGGCTCCAACGTGCTGAGGGCCTCCAGCAGCGCGGGGATGAGGCGCGGGGCGTGGGGCTTCAGCCGGGCCCCCGCCGTCTTGCTGATCTTCACCAGGGTCTGGATGCTGGAGGCAGGGGGGGTCGGAGAGGGATAGATGGATGGAAATAAGGATACTGAGGCTTGGTGACACTGGGACCCTTGGGGATTTTGTTAGGCTGTGCCAACATTCAACGTTCCCTCCTCGAGCTCTAAAAAGCTTACTGCGATTTTCCGATCACACACACCGGGCGCCTTTTGAATGGGCCATTTTGGGATGGTTATCAATGGGAACCAAGCGCTTGGGGCTCGGTGCTTTTGCGTGTGTGCTTTGCGTTTTTTGGCTGAGTGACGTCATCATTGTAGATGTAGGTGTAGATATTCTGTGGTATGGTTAAAGTTAAAGGTGCAGCACATTGATCTTCTAAAAGAACCCACAATTTTGCGCATTTTGTTTCATGCATCCTTTAAGAACCCCATTTATGTTTGGTTTCGCGCAAACAAGTGTCGCGACGAAAGCACGGTGTTGCCGCTCGTGTGTGGTGTGTGATGTGATGGGAGGGTAGGGGGGTTACCTGAGGGAGCGCACCTCCACCACATTGCTCACGATGCCCTTCTCCAGCAGGGTGGGCAGCATCACCGCCACCGTCCTCTGGGCCCCCGTGCCCGTGGACTCACACATACGCGCACACACCTGGTGGGAGGGAGAGCCGGAGAGTTGAGGGTATGATGCTTGGGAGACACACACACACACACACACACACACACACACACACACACACACACACACACACACACACACACACACACACACACACACACACACACACACACACACACACACACACACACACACACACACACACACACACACACACACACACACCCCCCCTTACCTTACTGAGTGTTTTCAGAGCGAGGTCGGCCGCTTTCCGAACAGACTCCTGAAAGAAGACGTAAGTCAGGGTCTGAATATCATCGCTAACATGATGATGATGGTGAGGAGTGTTCAATATTGAGCCATGGTTACGTTGAGAAGCTCCATTCATGCTGAAAAGTGGCGAAAGGATTTATTTTCTGGTGTGTAATAAAAAAAAGGTGATGAACTTACCTTGATGTCGTCCAGCACTCTGAACAGCGTCTCCCACATCTCCGCCAAGTAGTCGATTATGTCATCGGCCTGCCGGCCACGGACCAGGTCGCTCAGGGCCAGGCAGCTGAGCGGAGATATATGTACAAATCATGAATGAGCATGGGAGGCATTAATGCCCAACCTTATACATTAACCTTATTTCCCGGTTCTCCCTGACAACGATGCACCCAAACACTTAATGTCAAGTAAATGTGAGCATAAAACAATGCCATTTTGATTTGGCAGAACCTTATGCCATCAAAAGACCAACTGTAGAAAGGTCCCTCCTCCCACCCCAACAACCGGACAGAACAGAAGAGTGAGTCGCTCTTTTGGAGTCGCTATTCATTCACAACTGTGCGTGTGTGTGTGTGTGTATGTGTGTGTGTGTGTGTGTGTGTGTGTGTGTGTGTGTGTGTGTGTGTGTGTGGTGTGTGTGTGTGTATCAGGGCTGGCATACCTGGACTCCCTCACCCTCCAGGTGGTGTTGGTCAGGTTGGAGATGACATCCTGGAGAATCTCCTTGAGATACTTGTCAACCTGAGAACAAGAGAACCATCTAAATCAAACAAACAGGCCTTATAGGGACACACACACACACACACACAGTAAGTAGATGCATGCCTTCTGGGATGAACCACTACCGTTATTAACCATTAACTAATTACGGCAAGCAATTCACTTTCAAGGCTGCGTGTCCACAGGATGCGCTTTTAGCGCCGGCAGCGCCTATTTTCAATGAAAAACCGATGAAGTTCAGCGTTTACAACGCTCAGCGCCCTCGGCGCAAAAACACCCTGGGAGCTCATCGTTTTTTCCTGCTCCGCTCCCAGCGCTCTGAGTTGAAAATAGTTTGGAGAAGCGGCACGCTCGTCAATGTCACGTCTCTCTTGTCAGCCAATCAAAATCGAGGAGGGGGCGGGACATACGATATCAACATTGTCAACAAGAGCGGAAGAGAACCTTATACTGGCCGTCACGGACAAACCATGACCACACAAAAACATCTTTTCGAAGGCATATCATCACTCATGTTGAGCGCTTCTGTCAATGCCAGGACGCGATGTCTCTCCATTGTTTCAAATTAATTTCTAATAGAAATAGGCGGGTTACGCTAATGTGACATCACAACGAAGAAGGAATGCGAAAGTGCTAAAAGAATCGATTGAGAAGCGATCTGAAAAAGGTTGTGGACGCTGCAACTCAAAAAAACGCATCCTGTGGACACGCAGCCTAACTGATGCATTACTTAAAAAAGGTGTTAAGTGTTGATAAGATTCTATTCTCTGGATTTGTAAAAAGAGCAGGATTATTAAAATAAACAACCAAAATTAAATGTTCCCACCCTCCCCCCCTCATAGTGCATTTCACTCACTAATAGCTGACAGATGCCATTTCTAATACATTCCAGTAACGGTATAGCTCTTCAATCCTACAGCAACTTTAAGACTCATCATTAAGATTTGGTATCAAACTACTGGAAACAGAACATGATGAAACCCTCTTAAACAGATGCATGTGTTGTGTGTGTGGTGTGTGGTGTGTGGTGTGTGTGTGTGTGTGTGTGTGTGTGTGTTCGGGTACCAGGGTCTTGTCAGTGACCAGGGCGTCCCAGATGCTGGTCATGGCCTGCCGGATGGCCATGTTGGGGTCAAACTGGTAGCGGTAGAGACGGGGCACCAGCTGGGGCAGGAAGGGAGCCAGCTGCTCCCCGGCCTTCGTGGCTATGATGTTGAAGCCAAACGCTGCCCCCTGCAGGGAGGAGGAGGGGGTGCGCGACCAAAGGTGCCACATTAGACGGAGTAGCAAATAATAGTTTGAGAAGCTTTAGCTGAGGTGATTAGTTATTATTTTATTTGAAAGTCAAAGGCCGATTTGTAATATTTCAAGAATTACTATGATGATCTTTTTATACCTTGCGGGAGTTCCACATGGCATGGTGATTGGCCAGGTTCATGAACTTGTAGACGAGATCTGGTTGGTTGAGGTCACTGGCCAATGAGCACAGCTCCTTGTAGGTGGACAGCCCTTGGCTGCCAGAAATCACAGAGATGAGACAGAATGTTATTCAAAACATTAGCCCTTTGACATGCATGTTGAGTGGAAAGTTTCAATTCATTCTGATCTAAATGTAGAGGAAGCAGAATAGAAATAAATGGAGACAATTTAGTTAACATAGCTCACCCGTCAGGTGCTTTTCCCAAAGCCTCGCCTTGGAACACCTCTGTGTCGTCGGAGACTGCATGCTTCGCCCTGCAGAGAACAGACAATACACATCAACACTCAACCCCGTAAATCACATAAAACTCGGCAAGAACTGCTCAATTACGTTCACACCATAAGCCACCAGCTCCACTTTAAGCATTCTGCTAGGTTCACCACGCGACACCACAAAAAGCCTTAAATGTGTCTGCTCCCTGTAGCCTGGGTAGTCTGTAGTGTGGTGTCTCACCGCTTGCCGGTCATGAGGGTTTCCACCAGCGTAGACACCAGTTCCTGCTGGTCGGCCTCCCCTCCCATCTCGTAGACCAGGCCCAGGCCTTTAGACGCCACATCCTGGCTCAACTCTGAACGCATCAGGCACGATGAGGACAGACCACCGGGGATGAGTTGGGTCAGGAGTTGGAAAAGGGGACACAACATAGGCAGCAGGTAAAGGGGTGTTTCAGTGTGTGTTACTGCCCATTACAGATACAGATGACTTGATTGATGCAGAGGAAATTAGTTGTTACATTTTCTCAGCTGAAGCCAGAAACAAAGTAAATAAAATAGAATAAAATAAATAATACAGAGGTCTGAATTAAACAACGGGTAATGATTGGGGCAGGAGAGGACTCTCTAACAGTAACAAAGATGGTAGTCTCACCATCAGGGTCGGAGAGGATGGAGATGAAAGCCGTCTGAATCTCCTTCAGGTGGGACTGGGAGCACAAAAGCAGAAAATTGCATACTGTTGCCAGAAAGAAGTCGGTGACAAGACGTGCTTGCACATTGCCACAACAAAACACCTAAACAACCAACTTTAGGACGTTGATGAATGCAGACACCGATTCGACACAAAACTTCATTCGACTACAGCAAGCATCCAAAGACAGACTAGGAACGAGTCGGGAACGAGTTAGAAAAGGGGAAACAGCAAAGGCAGGCAAAGGTGGTTTGTCAAGAGAACGAATGTGTCCAATATGTGTCTGAAATTATTCCTAGAAAATGTACTTTGTGATTAGACAGTTATCTGAAAACCGGGTTAGTTCTGTGGAATGCATGTAATTAGTGGGACAAAACCAAACCACAGGCATGACTTCTAGCCAGCTTTAACCCAATGGGCCCGGGGCACCCTTGGTGGGTACCTTGATCTCCTTGTGATTCCCCAGCTTCTTGACCAGAGAGAGCAGCCAGATGCAGGCGGCCTGCCGGACGTGGGGGTTCTGGCTGGGGATGTACCGGGACAGCACCGAGTTCAGCACCCACGGGACCATGTCGTTGCTCTTCACATCTGACGCCACAGTGGTGGGAGATATGTAGTCATTGATCCGAATTAAATATGCAAATTATTCTCAGAGAAAGGACTTATCATTGCGACCTCTGTGTCAAAAATCATTTTTCTTTTATTTCCTTCCAACTTCACCAGGTTGAAGATGAAACTCTTGTGCAGCGTACAAAGCACGCCAGCGCACTCTAGTGGACAAACTGGGACAGCTCTCTCTCTGTGTGTGCGTGTGTGTGTGTGTGCATTGCGCGTGTGTGTGTGTGTGTGTGTGTGTGTGTGTGTGTGTGTTTTCCAGCGCTACAGTGCTTACTGTCGGGTGGGCTGTACTCTTCCTCGGTGCAGGTCCACGGGTCCCTGGCGGCACCGGAGCTGGTTCCCACGGCAGCACTGGTGATGGCCTCGCCTACCGTGAACTGGAGCTCCACCTGCTTGGCCTGAGAGAGAGACAGAGACACAGAGTGAGAGACCGACAGAGAGAGCGAGAAAGATCTGAACCAATGAAAGCAAGAAGCAAGAATTGTTAAGAAAGGCAACAGATAACTCGTTAAGTTGCTGCAAGCAAAAATTACTTTACTTAAAATACCGTAAATCCTCTAATATTGGCCGGGGCCTTTATTTACTGAGCCGCAAAGAGCACCAGGCCTTTGTTGGAGGCAGGCTTATATTAGAGGCAGGCCTTTATTTCTTAAAATTAAACTCATGGACATAATCCCGTCATTTCCTGACTTTTATTGCAAAACATTGCACACATTGCCACATAAAAACAAAACAGTAAGATTCAGCTGCAAATAACATACGGTAACAAAACAGCACCGCATCCTCACGTAGGAAAATACGGCCACTGTAAAATAAAACAACCCTGAGGTAGGAATAAACATTACTGTAATACGGTAACTGTCTCTTTAAAAGCCACGTCAAACTTTCGTCTGGTCGGCGCCATGTTTGTTTTCTCTTCTCTGGTAGCGCTGTGTTACGTAGACACGTTGTGTTGTGGGACATTCAGGCTCGCACAGGTCATTCAAACTACCGTAGTTACATTACCGTAGTGTATAACACGAACCAGGAGTTTACCGTATTAACCGTCGTTTTTTTTCTTCGTTTTTTGACCCAACCTGTATTGGAGGCTGGCCTTTATTTGTCTGTGTTGACCACGCCTCCGGCCATTATGAGAGACCGGCCTTTAATGGAATACAGGCCACTATTAGAGGATTTACGGTAAGTTAAATAGCTTCCGACAGCCATCACTGATGTAGATTAAAGAGAGGGTCAGTAACATGGGGCTCTCCATTCTGCAGTAAACTGAAATGTTTGATTCTGGCGCTATGTGGTGAAGAGGGGAGGAGGGACGGGACAGGAATTTAGCCAAAACGATGACATCGCGCACAGGCAAAGAAGAAAGCCAGGAGAAAAAAAAAGTAACCGGGAACCTCAATAAGCTATACATCATTATCCAAAAAGGACGGAAAGACAGCAAAGATATCGGGAATGGCGGCTAGCGGGACTTCCGGACTCCATACCTCCACAGAGTCCATGAGTCCCTGGATTATCTTCTTCTGGTAGGGGAAGTCTCCGTCACCCACGGGGAGAGACCCCAGCGTCTGGATGGACCTCTCCTTCATCTGGGGGGCGCACACACACACACACACACACACACACACACACACACACACACACACACACACACACACACACACACACACACACACACACACACACACACACACACGCACACACACACACACACACACGATGAATGATCATAATTTATGCAGGTATGCAGTAATCGTTTACCTGTGAAAAGAACACCAAAGCACCAACAGGGGGGGGGTCATACAGTATATTGGTGATATGCTCGGCCATAAACAATGTCATTATCGTATAGTGCATGCTGTTTAGTAGCAGACACACCACATTATAACCATATGTCGTTAAATTGATTGTTGTAGAGCAGTAAAATCGTCCCAATATACTGAATACAAAAATGGTGTCTTCACATAGGCTGTCCAAGTGCTGTCGAATACGGCGATTTCAACACATGCTGTTGTAAACTGTGGGCCTGTGAAGCCCTGTGAGACTAACTGTGCTTAAGGGCTGTGATAATCAATAACATTGACTGGCACACAAACTTTGCTGAAGACGACAACAAGGGAAAATCGCTACTAGGGTTTGCGCGCGCACGCACCACACACACACACACACACCTTGAGGGTCTCCTTGCCAGAGGGGATGCGGGCCAGCAGGTTCTCCACAGTGGAGAGTTTGGTGAAGCCCTCTCCCTCCGCCGCGACCAGCAAGGAGCCGTTGCGGCCCACCTCCCCCAAAGCGGTGCAGGCTGCCACCGCCAGGAGGGCACTGCTGTTGTCCAGGAAGGAACCTGGGACAGACAGACGGACACACACACACACAAAATGGTGACTAAAACAAGGCACCAGGATAACCTGACCGCATATGGGCCCAATGAAAACAACTCCAGCTCATTTGTATTCCCACAGTTGAGGAGATTAAAGTAATTATACTTCAATTAGAACTCGTCTCTTAATAAGAAGTACTGTAATCAGATTACAGCCGTGTGTGAATTGTTTTACCATTGCATGTCTATTGACCAATTCAAAGCTTGCAGTTATTGGAGGACGTCAAGATGTTGAGGAGAGAACACTGCAGGGGCCTGTAATACTCAACATTCTTTAGGGATCTGGCTCCTGTTCTAGCAATCGCCAGAACAGGAGCCAGACAACACATACCGATGGTCTTGGTTGCCAGGGCAACAAGATCATCATCCTCCTTGGACATGCCGGTCTCCATGGACTCCTTCCTCTTGCTCATGTACCGGCCCACCATGTAGCCCAGAGCCAGAATGGCGCCGTGCTGGGTCTCGGGGCTCTGAGATCACGCAACAACAGCAGAAAACAACATCATTCAGCCCAATGCTGCTGAGACCAATATTTCATTTTCTAAAGTAAACACCCTTCAGCATTGGAAGAGAACTTTGCTTCACCACAGCCAGCAACGTACGTGGTTGTCTTTGGTGATCTTGACCAGGTTGTGGACGGCGGTCTTCAGCTCGCTGCCTGACATGGTAGAGACCACCACGGCGTAAAGCTGGGCCGCCAGCTCCCTCATGTCCTCCTTGTTGGTGTTCATCAGACTCTGCAGCACATTACACAGAGAGAGAGAAATGTGTCAGATGTACACATAGAAATATGACTATCAATAGAGGAACTTCAAGGGCAAAAAAGCTGCAAAAGCTTGGTCAAAGACGGGATGTCCCTAACATTGTGTGTGACAAATCAGACTTTTAGGAGAGCCTGTGCTTTAGAGTCTGTCATGCAAAAGACGATTGATGACACTGCAAGGGCAACGGATCCATCACCCGTGACGCCTTCTACTGGAACACCAGCAGCTAGCAGAGACTTTCACTCACTTTAATCCAGTCAATTTTCTCCACAAAGATGGGCGCCAGCTTCTCCGGGCACACGGAGACCACCTCCAGAAGACAGTACATCACCGGGATCCCTGTGGAAGGATCAACACGCAAATCAGACACAATAAATCAATTAAAAAAAGCATAATAATAATGTAAAGTAAAGAATGAATACGACCTCCTATGGCGGAGAGCAGCTGCTGCAGCAGCTCTATGTAAACATGCACGGGGTTGGTCTCGCCGCCCTTTGAGCCCAGGGGCTGGGGGTCAGAGGTCAGCAGCGTGTGGACGTAGCGGCCGATGGCGGGCGCGTCGTCCTGCATGTCGGCCGGGCTCTTGGAGAGGGGCGTGGCTCCGGCGCTGTGGGCCAGACACATCCTCAGGTAGAGCATGATCTGGAAACCACACGGCGAGAGGACGCAGATGAGACACACGTATGCTTGAACAATTTAGATTCCTTCAATAAAAAAAAGGAGACATTTGATAGGTCTGTAACACACAATAAATGTACTTGCCTCTCTAAATGCAGACGGGTTAAAGGGAAGAGTGGCCGTTCCTACGATGTACTTGGCTGGAGTCTTCAGCCTCTGGGCGGCCTAGGAAATAACCAGGTTAAAAGAATGATGTTAGCTCAATAAAAACGGCACACAAACATATCTAATGTTTTATGTCTACAACTAAATGGTGGGCATTTCAAACTGAACGCTTACAATAACTATGTTGTCTTATGTGTCAACCTCAGGCAATAAACACTAAAAAAGGGCTACTGACAATTAGACATGCATCTTAAACGAAATAAAGTCTCATTTGTCGTGCGACATGTGTCACAAGAATACGTTCGCTCCATATGGATTCTCGCTCAACATACATTGTTAAAAACAAAAACAAAAAACCCCTGCAAGACCTCAAAGTGGAGACCATTGATCCTGGGGGATAAAGGTTTAATTTCCCCAGAGAAATCTGAGACCATCCGCTCTCCCCTCCTCCGGCCGGGTGCTGGCGGTGCCTCACCTTCTCCTGGATGTAGGCCACCATGTCTGGGAAGGACGGCATGGGCTTGGACCCCTCCTTCTCCGGCTTCTTGTTGGGCAGAACCCTCAGCGCCCGCTGAGCCTCCGCGGCCACCTCCTCCCTCCTGGGGGGGTACGGAATACACACACTTCAGCATCATCTTCTCCAAGCAAAACACTCATAAAAACAGTCAGGGGGGAACTAACCAAACCTGCTCCTTATTTTAGATTATTATTATTATTATTATTATTATTTTAGGAAAGCGATGTAGTGATCTCCATCGTAGTGCTATGGATATATCCTGGTCCATTGACTTAAATGCACAAAACAAGTTTTAAACCTGTAGGATAAAGATGGACTCAAAATGGCTTCTACGAGGTTAAACGCAACTATTGCATGCATCCATTATTAACATGCAGTCTATCAAACATTCTGTAACCCCCCCACCCCCCGAATGCCCCTGCCCCCTGAATGCCAGAGGTAATTTTGATGGTGGGTGGGCACCATCTCAAACAGGGGGTGGGTTTGGCCTTCCTTTCAGGGTACGTGCATACAGACAAGTGAAACCGTGTGCGGTTTAGTGCAGGAGACACCAGGTGGCTCTGGTACGTACGGGTCCCCGGCCGCCAGCAGCAGCAGGTATCTGGAGGACACGTGGTCCCTGGCGAACACCGTGCTGGCAAACTTCATGGCCACCTGTCGCACCTGCACCTCCGGCTGGGGAGCAGGAACCCAGTGGAGAGAGACAGAGAAGAGAGAGTGAAGGCGCTTACTTGACCGTATATCACAAGCTACAAACATACGACGGCCATATTACAACTGCTCCCTCAACAGTACAGTCAACCTTCAATCGATGTTTCCCTAACTATCACTATCAAGTTATTCAGACACCTTTTATTTTTGTTTGATGCATGTCAGCGAGGAGCAGGTCGGGGGTTAAGTGTGTTGCTCAAGGACGCCTACAGATAGACTAACTATTCTTCCCTTCTAAACCTACTATGAACTCTTATCAGACACCTTTACCCAAATAATTTTTTTTATTTATATGGGGTTAATTACTCATGTTTGCAGGAGAAGCAAACACCTTATTCACCACTAGACTTCCCTCAGTAGAGAATGAATGACTGAATTGAAACACTCGATTCATTCTCCGTTCGTCTGTGGATCTGGACCGAGACGGACGGCCGACGTACCTTGACGATGTAGGCGGCCACCAGGGCTTCCATGAGGTTGAGCAAGGCACCCTGCAGGTTGGCGTACGCCCCCACCATCATGGACAAGGCCTCCTGGATGGCCAGGCGGACATCAGACTCCTCCTGCAAATCACAATGTCAACGTTAAAAAAACAACCGGGTCCAGCCAAGATATTGAACACAATTTTGTAAATCTGAATGATAAAAAAAACCTTTTTACCTTGCACATGGATTCAAAAAACTGTTGCACCAACGCTATATCCTTTGTGAAGAGTTGGGGCATGCGGCTAGCAGAAAGAGGAGATTCAATGAAAATTTGTTTGCAATTATACGCAAGTCATCTATGCAACAACAAATAAAGTCAGATGAATCATTTTTTGAAAATAGTAATTTGGATTGTGTCAGTACCTGGCGAGCTTCCCAACAGCAGAGTACGCTACACAAAGTAGCTTAGGATCCTGAAAGGAGAGTCCGGTGGTTAGCAGTTTGATGAGCAACAGTGGGAGATATTATGGTATCCGATGCTGTAGAGGTGTGTGTGTGTGTGTGTGTGTGTGTGTGTGTGTGTGTGTGAGCTACCACCTCCTTGTATTCGTTGATGAGCTTGGTCAGTCCATTCAGCAGCATCAGCCCCAGTGGTTTGTTACTCTCAGGACACCTACAAAAAAAATTGACCAATTAGTCCATAAAGTGAATTACACCAATTACAATTGTATTTTTGATTGATTGATTGACAATATTAATTGGTTTTCCTTAGTAATTTGACATAGGAAAATCCAATTAATTTTATACACATTTTGGATTTCGCCAGGACAAAAATAATATACACAATGAAATGATTGTGTATAACTAAATAAGCTACTAGAAAGCTTTAAGAATGTTCTTACACCATACAGATGTGATGGACAAACTGCAGCGTCAGAGACAGCAGCTTGTTGTTGGTGTTGGCTCCAAACAGACCGTCATACACCACCTGACGACCACACGGATTTAACATGTGAGGACACGGATTAACATGTGAGGACACGGATTTAACATGTGAGGACACAGACTTAACATGCGAGTAGGACAAGTATGCCACATGCGATGACGCATGGGATGCAGTGTGCACGCCCCCTTGCTACACAAGAACCCACAGCTCTGTAGAGTGCGAGTGTGTGTGTGTGTGTACAGTGTCTATGTGACCTGGATGTTAGCAGGGAAGGACTCGGCGGCTAGCAGCGAGCGGAGCAGGTGATGCAGGATCTTCAGTTTCACCCGAGTGCTCACTGGCTCGTGCTTCAGCTCCTGTTTGACGGCCATGCCCTAGAACCAACACACACCCACACACCATGTATTATGTTTCATATTAAAAGTGTCTCGTGAATTAAGTTAAAAGTCAACAGAACAGACCTTCGTTTTGAGGGGGATGTCACCCAGGTAGACCTTGTAGATCTTGTTGATGATAAGAGGATTGTTCCAGTCTACAAGGCTGAGGGGAGGAAGACAAGTTGGTCAGTTAATTCATAATAATAATAATAATAATAATAATAATAATGATAATGTGTCCGTACATAAGTAAGCATATAAACTTGAGAAAATAAATTACGTTTTCAAAATACTGGAATTAAAACAAGTCGTATATCCCACTATCCATCGAGTTGTAGGAAATGCATCTATGGTTGTATTTAAAATCAACAGAAGATGAAGCACAGTGACGTTTTGGACATGTACCAACAGCATCTCTAGAATCAGTGCACCATGGACCCAGCATCCCTAGCACCAGTGCACCGTGGACCCAGCATCTCTAGCACCAGTGCACCGTGGACCCAGCATCTCTGGCACCAGTGCATCGTGGAGCCCGTGCACAGCGGTGGTAAACATCCACCCACCTCTGCTTGCTCTTCAGCTCCAGGTCAGCGGCGGTGGCCACGCTGTGTCGGGTGTCGCTGGAGGCCACCACCAGGTGCACCACGGTCTCCACCTCGGGCACCTGCTCCGCCTCAATGAACTTCACGATGCCCAGCTTACACTGCCGAAGACAGACAAGTGACAATATGGTCATGTTAATGAATGAATGAATGACAGTGAAACACAGGGTCAGGAGCGGGGACTGCATACCTGCTCCAGCTGCTCGGCACTCCACTGGGCCTCTCCGATCACCCTCTTGGCGGCATAGACGCTCATGCCCGGGGGAGGCTGGGGGAGACCCTGGCCAGGGACTGCCCCAGCTCCGGCACCTCCCTGGGGGGAGGAGGGATTGGGCCGGGTGGGGGACTCGTTCAGCACAAACCTGGAGGAATAAAAAAAATAATAAATAAATAAAAAACACGATTTCACTCACCAGTAAGTTCCCGAATGTGGATTCAGCGCTACAGAGAACATTTGGAAATGTGTTTTGGGGGGGGGTGCTTCTTATTATAAACAACACCAGTGGGGTTTTAAAAGAACTATATTCCTGAACTGTGCAGTGAGTCTTGGACAGGGCAGAATAATTCTGAATAAATCCATATATTTATATATAGAGAGAGAGAGTGTGCACAGTTGCTCACCCATAGGGCATGAGGAGGACGTCCAGCATGAACTCCAGCAGCAGCTGCACTGTCTTGGGTCTCTCCATCAGGATGAAGGGAGAGGCCTTCTTGGAGCCATCCGCAGGGTACTTCATGTGGTACAGGGTGGGGATCAGCAGGTGCATCAAGCTAGGAGAGAAAATAAAATAGCGGCAATACATGAAGAGAATTCAGATTCAGATTCACAATTCCCAGGACATGCATAAAACCAAGAACATTTATTTAAAATAACCCAAAAAAAGTACAAATACTAATTGTGATATATGGTGTGTCTGAAACTGCAACAGAATCTCTATTATGCATGAGACTTCACACTGAAGCAGTGTGTGTGTGTGTGTGTGTGTGTGTGTGTGTGTGTGTGTGTGTACCTGTCCTGCTGTGGCTGCGGCTTGCCCTCCATGGCAGTGAGCAGAGTGGGGGCCAGCTCACACTGTTTGTCCACCTCCAGCCGAGGGTAGCCCATCTTGATGTAGATGATGGTGAAATTCTGCAACACACACACAACACACAAGGAGTGATGACAACCCTCATTCTGGTCCACAGCCACAACGTACACCCATTTCTATAAATAGCAATATTTCCGCCCTCTGGTCACGTGACCCTATAAACAACACACTATTAAAGTAAGAGAATATCCTTTTGGATTATTGGGTCCTATTTAAAAAAAATTAAATGCAAGTAAAACAAGGAAAGGCCGATTCAACAAAAATGCAATTAAAATACATTTATTACATAAATAAAACGTTATACTGCGCTTAATATTTGCTCCAGATATAGGCCTACATTCAAAATCACATGCACATAAGCTGCTCAGTTTAGGCAATGGCAAAGCTTAATGACTTCGTGAATCAATTTGCGTTCATATTCTCATCATACAGAAGGCAATGTGAGACGTGACCGTCTGCCACACAATTATGAATGAGACAGGTACCGTGACAAAGGAGGCGGCTGCGGGGTCCTGATACTGGACCAGCAGGGTTTCTACTGGCAGTTGGATTCTGGGTCTGCTCTTAATCCTCTTGTTCAGGTGGACCAGCAGCTCCATGACCTAGCAGCACATGGGGCGGTGGCGGCAGCAGCAGCAGCAGCAGGGGATGGACAGATCAGTACAGTAGATGGTAAGCAAGGGAACAGTGATGATTCTGTAATGCCACTGTATTAACTGAATGACCCCCAATAGTGGTCGTCTATAACTGGCGCATTAAACAATCCCATGTTGGATAAAAAAAATGTGTGCAATGGAAACTCAGTGTTGTAATATACTGCAGAGAACGTTCATCTATGGGTTACCTTCTTCCGCACTCCCTCTTGCACACTGGAGAGTTTAAGGAGTACAGGGGGTAGGAACTTGGATATAATGTCCTGCAGCTGGTCATCCGTCTCTGCATGGCCCAGGCGAAGGAACACTCGTTCCAATTGATCTGTCAACAGAAAAATCGCATTGGGATTTAAGATCTGTTCCTCTGTGACAAACACACATTCAGATGGGTGGGAAAGCTACGTTACAGCACACGCAACGGTAGACGCGAGCAAACACAATGGAGCACCTGGCTTGCACTCTGAAAAGGTGGCACTTTGGCGATCTAATGAACAGGCCCGATGGAAATGTCTGGAAGACGTGATGGTTCCTCCGTTTGCTTTGCTTTGTGATGAGCGGCGATGAGCGTGTCATTTGCTGCAATAATCACCCAGCTTAGAGGTGATGTCGGCATGCCTCCCTGCTGGGGGGTGGCACGCCGGCTTACTGCTGCTCACACTGACAACCGCACATGACAATCCGTCAAATACCCTCCGTACGCGTACAACACGCTCACTGCACGACAAACACACCGGCCGAGGCGATCTAATGGCACATGATTAACGTGCGATACTTTCATTTGAGCCATGACTGGGGAAAATGGCCTCTGACGTTAGCATGCTAGTTAGCAAAAGGCCGGTAGCTTCCCATGCTAACGTCCCTGGCTGCGCCGCTGTCTTACATGTACATTTACTACCAATATATACGATTAACAAACGGTTTGAAATGACAACGTGGGAGGCGGCGGTTCAGTAGACAAACACACGGCGGCCACACGCACAGACAATGTGAATGAGATGGACCAAAAAGGCCGAGAAGGCAGCAGAGAAACTTACTGAGTTCATCCTGAGCGGCCATATCTGCAGAGTCACTGGCGAGCCTCCCAGTCCACACGGCGCTGCTGCTGCTGCTGCTGCACGCCACCGGCCACTCCTCTCAGCAGCCCACCACAGCACCATGTTATACATGATGTACCCAACACTGACACAACCTCAATAGAGAGACAATGCATCATTGTACCTGAAAAATAGATCATTTGGTTGTAAATTATTTGTTGAACAATGCGTGATATATGCTGTGTTTCGCTCATTTCAACACTTTAATTAATATTAATATTGTTCGGATTATTATTATTATTACTATTGTTACTATTGTTACTATTGTTATTATTGTTATATTATTATTGTTATATTATTATTATTATTATTATTACTATTGTTATTGTTATTATTGTTATTTTATATTATTATTTTATATTATTGTTATTGTTGTTATTATTATAATTATAATAATTATTATTATTGGGTATGTTTTGCACACAATTATTTTGAGTTACAGGTGCAGACTTTTTTTGTAAAAGTTTGGCCACGTTCAAATTCGTAGGTCTTTAAAATCACGCAGCAGATTTGCAAGACGCAAGGATGGGTGTTTCACATGCAACTCAAACCAATCATATGGATATGTAATGGTGCTTTCCAGTTATACTCGAAAGTCGGATTTCCCAACTTCCAAGTGGGAATTTTCAGGGAGAACGCATTCCAACTAGAAAAGTAGGATATACCTCACCAACCCCGAGTAAACTGGAACAGAGCGAATTCCGTCAACATGGGTGTGACCATTTATCTTGGAATTCCATGTCACATGAATGTCACTGTTCAGAATGGCCCAGTGTTATGATGCGCATGTGACAATAAAGCACTTTGACAGTTTGGAAGTCGGAGCTGGGAATGACGTCATGTCATTCCCGAGTGGACTGAAGTGAAGTCGGGGTGGATGGGGGTCGTTCCGACGTACTTTGCGACTTGGAAGCCACAAATCCCGACTTCCGACTGCAACTGGAACGCACCGTAGCGCTTGGACGAGTGACGCAACGCACGCCGCCGCTAGTGTGCGCTTGCGGGCCTGTGATCTGGAACGCTCCCAGTCCAGACAACCAGCACCAGCAGCACCACCACCACCACCAGCAGGAGCAGGAGCAGCAGCAGCAGCAGCAGCAGCACCAGCTGTCATGTGAGAAACAGCTGGACGGAAGGAGGCGGTGGATAAAGAGCGACACGACACTGCGTTTCTGCACGACGGTAAGACCACAACATAAGGACACGGATCGGACGTTTCCGCCGGTGATCTTCGTGACTCTGCGCTGTTTCCCGAGGCCACCCGCAGGTGAACGTAGTGGTGACTCCGCTGCGTTTCGTGTGCTCTTGTATTCACGGACGCTTCAGCTCGTAGCCGACGCCGCCGCCAGGGCAGGACAAAGTCGCTACTCTGTCTTATTGTTCATGGCGTAGTCTCCTCATAGGCGAGCGTTGTATTGTTTCCTTTGTATTGGAACACGCAGAAGAGCGACTGATCCACCGCTCCTCCGCGTTTAATAGCGCAGGGGGAGCGCGGGCCTGTAGCGTCTCGTCTGCGGC
This sequence comes from Coryphaenoides rupestris, assembly GCA_002895965.2. NCBI lineage: Eukaryota > Metazoa > Chordata > Actinopteri > Gadiformes > Macrouridae > Coryphaenoides > Coryphaenoides rupestris. The sequence continues at coordinate 96,020 of PIJE02000345.1, forward strand.
CACCTTGCCAAACGGGGGGTGGGGGGGGGCATTTAAATCCCAACTCGCGTTGCGCTGCCATTGCGTTGACAAGTTAGCGGGGAGCTAAACTAGCAGGCGTTGACTCTGTCCTCGCGCGTGCTCAACACAACGGGGCTGTGCTGTGCTGTCGACGCGGGGGGGGTAACGTTGTAATCTCGTGCCCACGGGGGGAGCGACGTCTGACCGGCCCTGGCGAGTGGAGTGTGCGTCGCTACGGTTCAGCCATTGCTGTGCATCACAACAAAACGTAGGCTCGCTGGCTAGCACTCCAGCAAGCTAACAGCAACACACCGAGGTGCTGGATGCTGTTGATTTTGATCGAATTTTGTTGGGTTATATTTTTGTATTTTTATTATTTTTTAATATATAAACAAAGCCTTTTATTATTTTGTATTAATATTTTTTTTGTAGCTCTTTAATGAATACATATTGTACTATATAAAGTATATGCTGGCTAGGTTTTCCACGTGATTGTGTTGTTGTTGTTTTGTTTGTGTGTGTGGTGAACTTGGGTTATGAGGCCTACAGATGAATATTGTACAGAGGCGTTGCTTGTTTATTGTTTGTTTACCCTGATGGCCTGTTACGCAACCGGGTCGCAGCGCAGCCACGTGCAGTTAAAGCGATAATACGTCTCACCTAAAGATCGTGTTGTGTGTTCGCAGCCCTTAATGTCCTTTGTCCCAAAACAAGTTGGGATGGGAGTGGGACCGGGGGGCGGGGAGTGGGACCGGGGGGGGGGGGGGGACGACGGGGGGTGGGGGGGTGGGGGGGATGGGGGGGAGGGGGGGTGGACCAAAACCTGCTGGAGGTTGTGAGCGTCAAAGGAGCCCCAGCAGCTCATTGGAGGAGTTTGACTCCCATCTAGTGGGCTTTATTTGAATAGCAACCCAGTGAACCTCACATGGAGGTTTCCCCCCCCTGTGGATCAGTGGTTCATATGCTTTATGCCACATATTGTCCACTAATAAAATAATAATTTTGTAGATATACATTTCGTCATCATGTGCAATACTACTTCTCATTACTACTTCTTAATACCACTTGTTTTCTTTATCTTACCTATATTTTCCTTCGGCTTATTCACTGTAAATTTGTACATTTATAATTTTATTTTATTATTCTATTGTTTATTACTATTTTTTTATTATTCTATTGCTATGCTTATGTTGTTGATATTTTGAGCAACCTCTGGCACAAGAATTTCCTTCAGGATTAATAAAGGTTAATATTATCTGGCACAAACAATATTCATTAATTGTTTGCAAAAACCAAGGCAATAAAGCTTTATCTGATTCTCATATATATACTTTTTTTTTTTCTTTTTTTTTTAATGTATAGAATTTGTAGTGGCCAATGAATGTCTCTTCATCCAGATATTCCGTCTTCCAGCTATCTGGTGAGGCATCAGGATGGCGGGAGCAGAGGTGTACACCCCTGCGAACCCCACCTGCAAGATCATGACCTTCAGGCCCACCATGGAGGAGTTCAAGGACTTCAACCAGTACCTGGTCTACATGGAGTCTCAGGGGGCACACCGGGCGGGCCTGGCTAAGGTAATAGCTGCACACATGTGCTGATGTAATGCATTGAGGGCAGGACAATTACACCGCCTTATCATTTATTGGGTATCGGGTAAAAGTAAAGACGTGAGTATACACCTGTATGTGTTTGTGATTAAATGAGCCAACCAGTCAGAGATAAGCTGCCACTTAAACACCAGGACAATATTCCCAGTCTGTATTGCTCGTGTGATCTACATTGATATTTTAATCTATTCAATGACATTCTTTGCTTGTTGTCTTTACTATTATTATTATTATTTTACTAACCTTCACTCTTATTCATTAATGACAATATAGTCTATATGAAATAAAAACTAATACATTTACATTTAGGGCATTTGGCAGACGCTTTTATCCAAAGCGACTTACAAGTACATTTGTTGAAGCAATATATCTCTGTGGTACATAAAGATAAGAATAGAGCAGGTTTCGAGCATTCACAGTTACGAGGCTAACTGAACAAGTTTCATAATTGCTAGGTAGCCTCCATAATAGCTGGGATAAGAGCAGACGTGTGATTCTGAGCACGTTACCAACATCTAAGAACATACAATATGCCAAGCAATGCAGCATTTGTCAATACAAATCGTTCATGCAACATCCCATCCATAGCTGTGGAAATATGGGGTCATATTCATGAAATCTATTCATTAAATATCCGCACTATGAGGTGCTGTGAAAAGCGTTGAATGCAGGAAGGGACACCAATAAACGCTTTAATTCAATTAAACCATTTAAAGCTCATGCATTATATAGCAGGGCTGGTGTTGTACCTGTTGAGTTTTTGTTTCATATCGACAATTCATCAGCATTGATTGATTGAATGACAGTGAAGGTTTGTACTAGTATTAAAAATAAGAAAAACATTATAGTGTCCAGTGGCTGCTGGCTTGTATTTAACTAATAATGCGTATATGAATTATTAAGTACCCACCTCCGGTTGTGCATTTTGGATACACAAGCAGTTGGATCTTTTCAAAGGCCCAGTACAGATACAGTATGTGTGGTTCAGAGAATGTGGTGAGTTGAGGTGGAAGCATAATAATCCGTGTCCAGCTGGAACGACATTTGTTTTTAACTCTGCAATCTTAAGCCAAGTGATCCTGTAGACAATAAAATGTGTGCACACATAAAGAATTGCAATTGCATATACGCGTGGTTGTCCAATGAAGACACAAGAGGCAGTGTTAATCTACGAGGGGGCATAATGTTTGTCAATAAAACACTGGAGCAGATTAAGGAATAAACCATGGAATAACTACACCACTGTCACATCTCAGAAACAAAATCAGAATTTTATTTTATCTAATTATTTGATAGTCTTTTTTTATATTTCCATAAAGAAGATCCGCCATTATGTTGCCTTTGCTTTTGATTAGACAGAACAAAAAAATAAGCCTGTATAATGCTGGAATGGTGTGTGCTTCTACATGGCATGCCGGCATTCTGGAATCAGAATATCGGAATCTAACTCTAACGCATGCGGCGGGCAGCGACATTGCTTTCTAAACAATAAAAGTGGTGCTTTCGCTAGCCGTGCACATTTATTTATTTATTATTTATACATTGATTGACCTGTTGATGCGTCACGTTACAATGGAAGTATCTGATGTGTGTGATCAGAAATATATTGTAGATAAAATGGAATAAATCTCTCATGCATAACACGCTGTCAAAATGCCACAGCCCTGTCCCAGCACGCCTGCTCACCCTTTTTACATAGACGTCGATCCGGCTTTGTTGCTACCGCCGCTGACGGCTTAAAGGGGATACAAACAGTGTGTTTGTACCTTTTTTACACAGTAGGCAAGGCGAAATAAAGGCGCAACATTCCCACGGCGAAAAAGGCTGTGTAGACGCCAGGGCTACGGTTGAACACCATGCAGTAAAGTGGTGGAACATCCAATCAAAAACATGGCAAGCCAGAGTGGGCTCTGCTGGAAAAAGCGGATAGGTGGGAACTGGCTAAAGTGCGACACCCAGCCAACCAGACGAAGCACATTCGTTTCCAATGCAACAACCCACACGGGCGACGCCAGCGGTCCCCGGCAGCCATGCCAGTGTATGCCACTGTTGTTCTGCCAAGCATTGCCACACACCATCTAGGTTTTTGTTTGCTGTTGTTGTTTAATCTAATAATCGTAGGAGGACAGGCACCTTCCTATGGGCTTTGGGTGCTTGGCAAACAAGGCTGCAGTGAATGATGACGTGTGTGTGTCTGTCTGTGTCTGCAGGTGATTCCTCCGAAGGGCTGGAAGCCTCGACAGACGTACGACGACATCGACGGCGTGATGATCAACGCTCCCATCCAGCAAATGGTGGCCGGCCAGTCGGGCCTCTTCACGCAGTACAACATCCAGAAGAAGTCTCTCAGCGTCCAGGAATTCAGGAGACTCGCCAACAGCGACCAGTCAGTAGCGTCATTATGGCGATGCTTGGAATGCTTTATGAACCATTGAGCATATCATGAGTGCATCACGTAGACATCAAACAGCAACACGGCCGTAGCTGAGAAGACAGCAGTTGTCTTCTAAGCCATGTTTGTTCGCGAAGGCTGTTTTTAATAAGATGGTGCAGCGCCAGCGTGATCCATAATCCCCAAATCAGAATAAAACCACATCTATAAATGCAATCCATTTACATCTGAATTAAGTCATATTCACAAATGACTAAATGCCATTTTTCTGTTATTCTGTTATTGAGGTTGGCAAAAAAATGATATATGCTGATAATAATAATTATAATAATGCAATCCAATTTTAACGCAAACATGTAAATGCAAAAAACGAGACCTCTATTAAATGTTGATCCATAGGTACTGTACGCCTCGCTACCTGAACTATGAAGACCTGGAGAGGAAGTACTGGAAGAATCTCACCTTTGTCTCACCCATATATGGAGCTGATGTCAGCGGAAGCCTCTATGATGAGGTAAACCTTTTTCAGTATTTCATGATTGTCACCCTCATCTATATATACCCTTTTAAATACTGTTCATCTCTCTCTAGACAAGATATTATTATTATTACTATTCCTATTAGGGATGCACCGATACCACTTTTTTTCAGACCGAGTAAAAGTACAAGTACTTAAATTTGGGTACTTGCCGATACCGAATACCGATACGAGTACTTAATAAAACCATTACAGTTCTAATGACTTTGAAAACATGTTTTATTTTCAATTTTCATCAGATGTTCCTCACTTTCTGACTGTGAACAAATTAAACAAATATAACGGCACTGCCACACATTTCAATGAAATGTAACCTATTCAGAACCATCCAACATACGTCAGTCGGATACTCGGTACCAAGGACGTGTTGTTGTTTAGGACATTGGTGGACATCACAGATATTGCGCCAAGGATGCGCAATGATGACGCTCCCGTGAGACGCTGGGCTCCGAGTCAGCGTCTCTGGGGCGGGGGGTGCTCCGTTAATTTGCGGTTCTGATGGGGGGGGTGCTCCGTTAATTTGTGGTTCTGATGGGGGGGGGGTGCTCCGTTAATTCGTGGTTCTGATGGGGGGGGGGCTCCGTTAATTTGCGGTTCTGATGGGGGGGGGGTGCTCCGTTAATTGGTGGGGACATGTCCCCAGCGTCCCCACTAAATTCTACGCCCATGCTCAGTACCATGCGCAGTTGCTATTAAACATCCATAAACGACAACTCGGTTGCATCTCTTTATTTCAATATTCCTTGGCTAAGAATATTACAAGGTTAACGTTGCGTTGCCAAAGTGGTATCGGTGCGGTTGTATCGGAGTAGTTTAACGAGTACGAGTACATGAGCACAGTATCGGACCGATACCGAATACTGGTATCGGTATCGGTGCATCCCTAATTCCTATTATTATTCAACCATATCATGATAATTGCAGCTGGAATATGCATATGCCATGTGATGGCTAATTTAAAGTTCCCAATCTTATTCTAGGGTTGGGCGATATGTGAATTTTTTTTTTACAACCGACAATTGCCAATATATGGAAATAATAAACACATCAGCCAGGTATACATGGACTTTTCCAAGATTAAAATGAGTCCGCGATCAGGTGGTGCAATCACATACTCCTACATTCATCCAATCACCCAACCCTATGTCACACAGCCACCGATGGAGGCCATTTGGTTCAGTTTTGGTTATTTTAATAGAACAGTTGGTAAGTTGGTTGGTTGATCTCACAAACAAGCGAGCTGATAGGACGCTCACTAGGCCTCTACTGGCTTCCCTATCAGCCAAGAGTCTCTAGTGGGCATCAATACTTCCACTTACATTATTTGCAACTATGCAATAACATTGACATAAACTAATATGAACTTTGCTGTTATTCTATTTGCCCAAATAAAACGGCCTCTGATTAGCCTTGGTGGAGAGTGGGCTGGTTAACTCTTCAGCTTACCTCACGTCCATTTATCCTGAAAATATCTATGTTGAAAAATGCCTTTACTTCCCTTTATTAACAAAAGTAGTGATTGGTACAACCTCCTTGGCTGAATTTATTTGTTTTCCCCCTAAGTTTTGGAAACGTTGAGGTCAATTAAGATAAAGAATAATCAGAAGGATAAAAAGCAAAATAAGCTTGCCGGAACCCTACACGGCAATCTTTTAAAATAACACACCTGACAAATGTTTGATCCAGCGGCGGTGCAGAACATCACCGTCTTCTTACACTCACTCATGACATTTCAAATGGACAATGTGTTTTTTTTTGCGATTACTTCACTCATCAACTTGTTTGCTGTGTTTCCCCCCGCGCCGACTACCAGGGTATAGAGGAGTGGAACATCGGCCACCTGAACTCCATCCTGGACGTGATCGAGGAGGACTGCGGCGTGTCCATCCAGGGAGTCAACACACCCTATCTTTACTTTGGCATGTGGAAGACCTCCTTCTCCTGGCACACAGAGGACATGGATCTCTACAGCATCAACTATCTGCACTTTGGAGAGCCCAAGTCCTGGTGAGTAGGGCCAGATAAGGGAGAAGCTGCACACACACACACAGACACACACACACACACACACACACACACACACACACACACACACACACACACACACACACACACACACACACACACACGTGCACAGAGACAGAAGGGAAAAGCCATTTCATGGTGTCTGCCTGTCTAGCCAGGTTGATTTCGAAAGTGCCAAACCAAGTGGCAGGATTCCTCAAAATGTGCCTCAATTGGCCAAGATTGTGGTGAATTTCGCCGGATTTGGCTGCGCATTGTCGGGATTTAGCTGCGTTTGAACGAGTGTCAAAACAATTTGTATGAATTCAGCAGGTTTATTGGGGGAACAGCTGAGCTCTGCCTTGACGTGGTCATTTTGATCACAGAAGTTTCTAGCTGCCTTTTTTTGTTTAGTCGGAACTTACAAAATATCAGGACATTGTAATCGTTGTTTACCCTTGCTGTCAACTGCAGTGCCTGTTCAAAGTGTGTTTGAAACGGGCCGTTTGCTTGACCTCCGGTATGACCGCTTTCCAGCTTTCTAGAGAACCGCTCATCCAAACAACTTCACACTCCAACTCCTCTCTTCCTTGCCCAGATTGCAATTCAAATATGAAGTGAATTTCATTTATTTTGTGAGGATTAAAGCTGACTTCTTTGAAAGATGCCCGCTATGAAAGTCTTGTGTTGGGCCTATTGCTTTTGACCGGTTATATATCAACACTCCCAGAAGGAGGAGTTGTAGTTTGACGAAAACCCAACAAGAGTGGGGGCAAATTATAATGATAGGCCAAAACGGAAGCGTGGGCATTTTATTATTTTTATTTCCAGGTTTCTATTGCTCGTCTCTCTCCTCTCTCGCCCTGGAGGAAGTTCCGCTCATTAGCAGTAAGCCCTGCAACCTCACCGCGATCAGCGACACACACGCACACACACACGCACACGCACACTTTTCACTTTTGCATCAGCCCCCACCCAGCCCACGCAACCTGAACCCCCCCATCCCCTGCCCAGCTCCCTGTCAGGCTGACAGGTGTGCCGCTGATGACAGAAGTGGCACAGACCTGCAGAGGGAAGGATAGCAGACAAATTGCATTGGAACCATGGAGAGGATCCTGTCAAGATTTTCTTTCCGGTTTTTTTTATATATTTATTTTTGGCCCGGCCGCCGTCGTTATTCAGAACTCATCTGCATTCTGATGGCACTCTTCCCTTTCTCAGGGGCAAGCCTATTATATTGGCATATCGCTGATATTACTTGTTTTTACGTGCCGCACTTGAGTGACTTTAGTTACTCAGAAAAATATGCATTGAGGTTTGCTTGGGGACAAAACAAGTTGCCAACCATTGTCCACGGCAGATCACAGCAATGTCTTGAATGTTGTTAAAAAGGCCACGTGTAGGCGTTGTGTGTTTTGTTGAACGTGTAGCAAGTGCCATCAAGCGACCACTTGATGGCAGCATTGGACCTATGTATATTCGTTTGGAAAACTATTGGAAAACGTGCTGCTCACTAGCAGGCATTTGTCTCGGTGTATACTTCCATGTCGATATAAACCTCACAAGCATGACACAAACAGTTCGTTGGGTCCTTATTCTGTCTTGTATTCTTTCTGTCCCTCAAAGGTATGCCATTCCCCCTGAGCACGGGAAGAGGCTGGAGCGACTGGCCACAGGTACGGCCCTATTCCACACTATTACTCCCACATCGGCTGCCTTTTTACATTATGGAGTCCAAGAAGGCTATTTAAACAAAACACAATACAAATATTAAAGCAAGAGAGCCTGAGAGCCTGCATACTTCCAATGGCTTTAAGATGAATATCGTACACGGATATCGGCCACCTTTCCAATTAGGGATTTCAAACTCAGGGATGTTTGCCTCCTTCTTCGAGGGTTTCCACCGCAGGAAAAGAGAGGCGGTAGAAAGACGACGCACAGCAACACAGCTTAATATGTGCTTTAGTCTTCGTCTAAGAGGGCCTTTTGGGGGTATGCAGTAATGAGATCTTGCAGTGACTGTCCCATTACTCGCCCCGGCCAAGTGTTGACTTATGTGAGCACGGCCCCTGTAAACTGAGAGTGTTTCCCCCATAATTGCCAGGGATAGCGGTGACCCCGGCTCAATTAAAAGGCGAATAACGGATGCTCTGCTTTTTTGATATCCGCTTTCCAGGCAGAGCTATTATTTGTCAAATAAAATGTTCCCCAAAAAATACCGCTGCCGTTCGGTGTTGCTCTCGCTCTTAAAGGAAAAACACGGGCTTTGTTTCCGAAGAAGTGAGCGGGCGAAACATGTCAAGGTACCCAACCCCATGTGTCTGTTTAAGTGTGTGCTTTTCTTTTTTTTCCCCCGCCTTTCTTCCACGTGTTCTTGTCAGGTTTCTTTCCCAACAGCTTTAAGGGCTGTGAGGCGTTCCTGCGCCACAAGATGACTTTAATCTCTCCTTCCATCCTGAAGAAGTACGGCATCCCCTTTGATAAGGTAGGCGGTTCCCCTAAGAACAAGGGACTCACCCAGAGCTCCGCCCACACTTTCTTTTCAGAAAACATGTTGTGCTAAAGCCCATGGGTTTCCCTGTGGAGATGTCAGGAGAATCCAGCAATTACAGAGGCCATTTTGCAAGAGTTTTATTTTGCTTATCAAGGGTTTAATACTTTTTTGGGGGGCCAGTAAATACACGCTTTTATCCTGCTTTTTCTACCTATTCTCAAACAGTAGCTTTTGCCCTTTTGTACATCGGTTTCACTTGCGTTTGTCACCACCATTGTTTTCATCCTCATCTTAATCCTCATCCTGGTCCTCCTCAGACCACTCAGGAGGCGGGGGAGTTCATGATCACCTTCCCCTATGGCTACCACGCTGGCTTCAACCACGGATTCAACTGCGCAGAGTCCACCAACTTTGCCAGTCTGCGCTGGATAGACTATGGCAAGGTGGCCACAGAGGTAGTACTCTAACCCCACTAGTACTAATACTACTACTACTACTACTAGTATTATAACTACCATTACCCGGGAGACAGTCTGCTCGAAACCAATCGTCGCATTGCAAAAAAACCCCACCAAAAAACAGATTCAAACATCACCACTGCTCGTGTATATTTAAAGTACTCCTCGTAACCCGCGGCATTCCCATCTCAGTGTGGCTGCTAAGTGCATAGTGGCACTCTGAACTCTAGTACTACTAGTAGTCTGACATTATTGTGCCTTCCTGTCTCTCCGCTGCAGTGCTCCTGCAGCAAGGACATGGTGAAGATCTCCATGGAGCCCTTTGTGAAGCGCTTCCAGCCCGACCGCTACCCCGCCTGGATGCTGGGGAAGGACTCGACGCTGATCGACCACACAGCGGTCACGCCCAGGACCACGCCCGAGCTGCAGGCCTGGCTGCAGCGCCGCCACATGAGCAAGCCGTCCAGTAATGGGTAAGGTGGGAATATCATCATGGCATCCCCCCACTCACAATACAGCCGGTAGACGGTGGTAGAGAGGCTGGTAACCTGCAGGGTTTGTTGTGGCCTCCACTCACTCCGGTGGGTCGATATACTTTAGAGCAGGACACCTAACCTCTCAACAAGCACCTTTTATAGCCGTTCATTCTTGCTGGTGTTTAGCTGCCATAAGCCACTAGGACTTTCGACTAAGTTTTCTCATGTAGAGCGGAACCATCGGAGTTGACCCATTGACCCATTTCAAACAAAAAAACAAAAAACTGCGTCTCAAGTCAAGTGGGCTCATCTTCAAAAGCACTCCATCCCGGATCCGTCTTAAACCGCTTTGCCGTGTTAATCGGGCTTTATGTGTGAATCTCCTTTAACACCCCCACCCTCCCACACACCCCCATTCTCACCCCCACTCTCTCCTGCTGCCCAGTAGCACACATTCCCGCACTCGCTCCAAGCGGCTTAGGACCACGGAGGAGCCCCCGGTCCTGGAAGAAGGTGGCCCCGCGCTGAGCAGCAGCAGCAGCAGCAGGAGGAGGAGGAGGAGAGGGCAGGCCGGAGGCCCCCAGGGGCCCAAGGTACGCCGCTCCCAGCAACACACAGCCTGCACGCCAGGGGATGAGGAGGAGGAGGAGGAGGAGGAGGAGGAGCAGCAGGAGAAGGACAAGGAGGACCAGGAGGAAGAAAACCAGAACTCCCTCACTCACCTCCCTGGTAAGAGACTGACTGGGAGAGTGTGTGTGCGCGCGTGTGTGTGTGTGTGTGTGTGCACGTGCGTGCATCATTGTAAATTAGTTGTGCGAGGCCGTGTGTCTTTGTGTCATCCTAATTTAATCCCTTAGCAAAATGGACACGCTCGCTGTATTTTTAATGCAGATCAGTTATTTCACGCTTGCTGCCTCTCTCTCTCTCTTCTCTGTCTCTGTCTCTGTCTCTGTGTCTGTCTGTCTATTCCCAACAGATCCCTGCAGACAGATGTGTGTGGTCAAGGTGAACCGGGTCGAGAGCGACAGACTGGGGCTTTGTAACTCAGAGCCCGCCTCGCAAACCGCCCGGCCCGCCTGCCCTCACCCCCCCGGCTCACCGTGTGAGCAAGCCCCTTCGGCAGACGCCCTGGACCGCGTCAAAGCGAAAGGACCCTCGGTCGCAGGGGTCACACCTCTCGTGACTACAGGGGACGCTCTTGAACCCCAAAACCTCCCCAGCCCTCAGGACCACTCTGGGGGGATTACTTCACAGAGCAGCAGCAGCCCGGTGGCCTCTGGTTCCCTAACCGCAGGTAACCCCGTGGCGTGCTCGAGTCCTCCCCACTCAGACCGCCACTCGTCCCTCCCTCCGTCACGCGGCGGCGAGGGAGACTCGAGACCCGCAGTGAGGACTGACAAAGCGGAAGCAGGGATTGAGGGCAATCATGCCCTCAAAGCCGAGGCCTCGCAGGACTCGGCTGAGCCTGTGCCCACCACCACGACTACACTCACCACCACCACCACCACCTTACTCTGCACTCCACAAGCACTTTATACCGCCGCTGCAGAGGAGGGCAGCGGGGACACGCCAATGCGTGGCTCTCCCGGCGGGCGGGAGAACGGCACGGCGACTGCCGCCGCAGCAGACGAAAATCTTTTCCCTCCTCTCCTCACTCCCGAGCTGCCGGGCGAGGGGTCCGAGAACGGCCCCACTCCGCCCGTGCTCACCCAAGAGATGCCGTCGCTCACCCACGCCGACGCAGATGCCGCCGACGGCGGGCCGAGCAAGGCTCCGGTGTCCCTGCCTCAGCACGCCCCGCAGCAGGGGGCGCCGGTGCTGCAGCGGCAAACTCCGGCGGTACGGGACTCTCCCGCCGCCTCGGCCTCCTCCCTGAGTGCGGGGCCCGTTGAGGTGGACGCCGATGGTGACGTAACGATGGCGGATGAGACGCTCTCTCGCTCGCCACCAGAGTTCAGCCTGCAGCGTGAGCCCCCAATGAACCACGGCGGCACGGATCCCGTGGTCCATGCCGTAGATCCGCGTGGATCCATGCGGAACGCCGTTGATTTAAGAACTGCTGCCGCTCATCCCGTAGTAACCGACGGGGTTGCCTGTGACGTGCGGACGGCGGCGCCTCCTGCTGCCGCTGCACAGGAGGAGGCTCATGGCACAGTGTCGCAGCTTCCCGCCCCCGGAAACGGCGCCGATACCGCTAGTCGTCCGGTCGACTGTCCAGAGCCAGCACACTTGGAGCCCGTCAACCCCGGAGACCACAACGAAGCTCAGAACCTGCTCAGTGGCGACTCGTTTTTGCCCGCCCCCTCGTACCTGCAGAGCCAAGCCCCGCCGCCCCTGAACCTCCAGCACCACATGGAGGACGCCCTGTTCGAGGCGGGCGTCTACCCGAGCCCCAGCTACGCGCCCCCCCTGCAGAGCGCCTACGAGGAGCCCACGCCCTTCTCCAGCAGCATCTGGAAGAACCTCACATCGCCGAGCCCTGCCGTGCTCATCCAGAGCCTGCACGCTGACTTCGGCCACGAGCACCTGCCCTACACCATGTGGACGGAGCCACAGTACAAGGAGGTGACGGACCCCGACGGCCCGCGTCCCGGCGGCGGCGGCGAGGACGGGGCCGACCAGGAGGAGGGGGAAGGGGGCGCGGCGCTCACCTGGGCCCAGCTGGAGCCCACCTCCGCCACCGCCGCCGAACACCCCGAGTACGAGCCCTGCGGGGGGGAGGCGGAGGCCATGGACGGCGGTGCTCTGCTGCCGCTGTGCAGGGAGCTGGGCGTGGAGGCGGCCGGGGGAAGCCTGCATCCCGGGACTCCCCCTGGTGCGTCGGAGCAGTGCTGCTTCATGGCAGGAGAGGGGGGGCAGGACCGGGGGCACAGCAGCAGCGAGTCGTCCCCATCGTCGGAGGAGGAGGAAGATGAGGGAGACAGTACGAGTGACTATGAACACTGTGAAGCAGGGCTGGAACCTGGAGAAGTTTGTCCCGTGAGTATTTTTAAACGGTCTTCACCGCCCCCCCCCCCCCCACCTCGTTTCCCGCTTTTCTTAGTTCACTCTGCGTTTAATTTGGTCGATTTTAAGTGCAAATAATTGAACAGCTGCTGCTTGCCGCGTCGTCCATATGACCAACACGAGAGAATGGTATCTCAGAGGGACTACACACACGCGCACACACACGCACATGCACACACACTGGGCCTAGCAAGAGGGAGACACACACACTAACTATATTTTTGCCTTTGGTGGAGTATACATAATAATCATAATCAAAGAGAGAAAACCTTTGTACGTACAAAGTCTGACACATACACACTACAGCACACACACACATGTCCAACTCGATGCGTGACAACCTTGGTCTGTGTTCTGCCGCTCCGTGTGCCAGTACCCCGCACGCTCCGTGAAGAGAACCAGTAAGAGCTGGCGCCACCCTCTGAGGAAGCCCACCACCAGGGCCGTGCCCACCGCCGTGAAGCAGCAGACCACCAGCGACGATGGTGGGTCACACACACACACACACACACACACACACACACACACACACACACACACACACTGTGGGGCATATGCTTATGTGTAGTACTAGTAGCAGCGAGAAGCAGCCGTGTCACTGGTCGCGGTGTCGGTACTCGTGGCCGCGCCCGCGATCCGCGTGCCAATCCGGACCGCCTGTCGTTAATTATTCAGTCAAGTTACCGCCGGTGACGCCGACCTTATGTATGTAGCGATCGTTTAGAATAACGTAACCGTGACGGAGAACAAGGACACGACAAGGACACCGAGTCTCATTCGTCGACGTGTTCCCGATGTCGAGAAGCGCGTGAGGCGGGATCCATGTCATGTGATCAGCTCTCCGACATACACACACAAACGCACACACACACACCCCAGCCGTACAGGGGGACGCCTGGTTGGCATCTCGGGGGCTAGCCGTAACGATGCACCGAGTAGCGGTGTTTGGCACTAAACGGTGGATGGTGGTTGGCCAGGGTCTGTACTCCTCCTGCCTTTGGGTAGGAGGCTGCTGTACATAAAGTTTTCTTTTGTCTTTGTACCAGCCGGTTCGTTCCACTTCCTGCGTTCGGATTACGTTTGTCTTCTCACTGACTTCTGGGTCGTGTGCGGGCCGTTGGAAACACACGGGTGTGAATTAGGTTGACAGTTTATAGAAAGTTATACCTGGATTCGTCATCGGGGATGAATAATAATGTTATTTATCCACCTATAAAGGGATGGTTGGTGTGGATTCTGTATCTTTCTCTGTAAAGGTGGTGTGTCTGATTTGAATGGAACAATATTGCTGTTGTTGCACATTTCTCTGTGTGCCCCAAGAGAGAAAACAGAACAGAACACGCACTGAAACTATTTTATTGGGAAAAAATAAGCAAATGTATAGCAGCAAGATTTCAACGTTCACATTCTATTTCTATTTGTATTCTTTTATAACTGCGGTCGGCTGTCGGGCGTTTTGCACGTAAGAATTTCACTCACTGCTTATACTTGTGTAAACTGTGACGTGACAATAAAACACTTGAAACTTGAAACGTAAAACATGCAAACACTCCGCCTAGTGCAGCAAACATACATTTGGAAACTAAATGTAGACGAACTACGTCCCAAACCGGGTGGACCGGGTGTGCTATCCGTGACTTGTCCCTCCATATTTGTGTGGAGACGGATGCGTGTGTACACTTCAATATATATAAGTATCACATTCACACTGCAGCCCATTGACCTCTGGAAATAAACTAGTCAGCCTTATTTCTTTTCTCTCCACCCCTCCATTTTTTTTTTTCTCCCTAAACGATTTGTCTGACGTCAGTGCACACATAAGCACGGCAGGGTTAGATTTATATCCTCGTACGCGGTGCAGTGACCTAGTGCTGGGTCTCGCGTTCTTCATGCTGTCTGAGAAGGGCTGTCCAATACACACGCACTGGAAATGGAGAGAGAGGGAGAGGGACACACACGCGATCGCACACACACACACACACACACACACACACACACACACACACACACACACACACACACACACACACACACACACACACACACACACACACACACACACACACACACACACACACACACACACACACACACACACACACACACACACTCATCCTCATCATCATCATCTTGTTGGCTTTGGTGGAGGTTGCATAATCATCATCACCATCAATCACTAGTTGTTTATTCCAAAATAAGACCATGGAATGACCATTTAATGCTCAGTGTCTGCATTTTTACGACGGTGTCAATAAATTATTCGGTTCAATTTGTATCAAGAGACGGGCGTCCACTATAATTCATATCTTTTTTTTTTTTTTGCTCATTTGAAAATCTTCCCCAAATTGCGGAGATTAAATTTGCACTAAATCTGTTCCCACTACTGGAGTGAATGATGCACGTCTTTGCGTACTGTTGCCATACAGGGTGGACCTCGGCCTCAGACTTGGCCCAGACTCAATGAACAAAACAACCAGGCAGAAGTTAGGTCTGGACTATATGTCAATAACGCATCGATATCATGATATGAGACTTTATATCCTCTGAGATTTTGGATATCGTGAGATGGCAAACGTGTTTTCCTGGTTTTAAAGGCTGCATCACAGTAAACTGATGTCATTTTCTGAACTTACCAGACTCTACTATTTGCCTTTACCCACTTAGTCATTAGAGCCACATTACTGATGATTATTTGTCCAGTTATTTTATAGAGACTATTTATTTATTTAATTACCAGAAAGTATACTATATTGTGATATATATCATTATCGAGATAGACTTTGGCTATATATGGCCCAGCCCTAGCGGGAGGCTGTGCTAACCTCTTGTTAGCCGCACATTAACACCGCGCACACAACCTTTCTTCACCCATGGATTTCAGATCAAGCTTCAACGTCTGTGTGTTTCAATGGCATTATTTATTAGTTTTTCTTTAATCCTTCTTTCCCCATTGCGGGGGGTCATTGTGGTACTTACTGGGGTAAGGTTGTGTCTTGTGTGTTATGAGGTTTTAACACCCATTCACCCCCCCCCGCCGTCCGTCCTGATCCAGACGCTAGCCCGGCCGACGGCGGCGGCGAACAGGAAATGGAGCCGTGGGCCAAGCCCCTCCTCTTCCTGTGGCAGAGCAGGAAGGCGTGCTTCACGGCAGAGAGGGAGTACAACGCCAGCGCCGCCGCCATGCCGCCGCACTGCGCCGTGTGCACGCTCTTCATGTCCTACTACCAGGTGGGGTGCCAGACTCACACACACTTAGTACATTTACATTCACATTTAGGGCATTTAGCAGACACTTTTGTCCAAAGCAACTTGCAATAAGTTGTCCAAACATATTGCTGACGGTACATTTAGATTTGAATAGACCTTTCAAGCACTCATAATTGCTAGATTGACCCCTTGGTGGTAAACAGTAAAAAGTTTTTACCGTGGTAAACGGTAAAAGATAGCTACGATAAGATGCTAACACAAATGCTAACTACAATTTGGAAGTGCTGGGACATAGACATATGGATATACAAGATCCTACACAATGCAAAGTACAATTAATTATATATATATACTGTATAATATATATATATATATATATAATTAATTAACAAAGTAATTAAATGCTTTTATTCATCATTAACTTTATTTGTCAATACCAAAACCATGAATCTCCATTTTGGACTCTCAATGGTGCTATTAGCTACAGAAAGATTTTTAAAATAAACAACCCCAAAATATTTCTTATTCTCTTTTTTTTTTTGGGAATCCCAAAAAGAGAAGTGGTGAAATATTGAGGCCCTTCGAGCATGAAGCGCCTGTTGAGACTTGTGTACACTCACAGTCTGAGTGCCATCTGATGCTCTTTTATAATTAATGCTCATAATTAATGTCTTCGTTATTATTGCCACAGTGGCCCTACTTCCAACATATAGACATACACACTCTCTAAATGTCTCTTGTGCTCGATCATTAAGCTTTTAAATTAAACATTAAAGTACTAAATAAAGTAGCAAGGACCACACAGTTGTGGACCATTTACAGACTTATCCATCCCTATACGTCGATGAAAACCTACTTTGTGAATAAGGTTTTCTTTCCCCCCCACCTCCTCTCCCGCCCCGCTAGGCAGAGGACAAAGCGGAAGACGCCAAGCCGTCCCCAGCGCCGGCCCAACTCCAGGGCTCCTCCCCTTCCTCCTCCCCCTCCCCCTCCGCCGCCACCCCCTCCCCAGGCCTCCCCCAGCACCACCGGCCCCCGTCTGGCCTGAGGAGGACCAAGCCCCTCGTCCCGGAGATCTGCTTCTCCTACCGGGAGCAGGATGGACCCCCCACCCCCACCAACCCCCGGCTGCAGGAGGACGGCTCTTCCCCGCTGCTCTACTGCCAGGGCTGCTGTCTGCAGGTCCATGCCAGTAGGTACCCCCCACCCCCCACCGTGAGACCACCCCCTGATCTCGCAGGTCAGGGGGTCAACTTCCGTTGCTCACCTCAGATCAGTCTGACCCCCAAGCCTGACAAAAGCCTCACCCCAAAAAATTACACAATTATCTGACCAATCAGCATTAAGGGGAGGAGTTTCAGTTGACTAAGCAAGGAGCGCCGCAGTTTGTGCGTCATTTCAAACCGAACACGGTGCCAGAGGAAAGTGTAGCAATCATTAGGAAAGTGTAGAATAATTTTATAAGAAATCGGCTGAATAACTGATTCACAGGAATTGGCAAGGAAGGCTTTTCTCACAGGAGAATGTTTTCTTGCTTTACTTCCAATTGGATTCGCATACATCCTGTATGTAGAAATCAAACATTTGATAGTCATTGCAAAACGCAAACCTGTACAGACTCACAGGGCTAATATGCATCCACGTACCGTACACCGCGGGATCGTATAGGCGTCTCTGTGATGCATTCATGTTCTCTCTCCCAACCTCCCAGAATAAGGCCCACAAGAAGCAACCTCCGGTAACCGAAAGGCTGGTCACGTGACGCGCACATGTGCTCTCAATTTGTTCACGTCAAGCCTACGTTCCGATCCCGATTTATATCGAGTGGTTCATTCAGCGTTATTGTAAAACTGGGAGACAGGAGGGGGAGTGGATGGTCCATCTCCCGTCAGCTCATCTGCACGTCTGCGCAGACCAAACCCCCGCGCCCGGTGGTGCACGCAGTCCACCAGTCCACCGCCACGCCAAGTTCCAGCGGTGGTGGTCATGTGGACATTTTTGCACCGGCGATGTAACGAGTTCAGCGGGTTTAAGCGGCCGACTCTTTTTATTTTTTTATTTTCTTCCAATTTTCCTCCCCGCAATTTTCCAGCCCACCGTTCTCTCTCCCCCCCTCCTCCTCCTCCTCCTCCTCCTCCTCCTCCTCCTTCAACCCCCCCCCCCCCCTCTCATCTCTCCTCGCTCCGCGGCCCACTCTGTTTTATTCTCCCCCCGTCAGCTGAACAAGGGTGAATCCTCCTCCTCCTCCTCCACCACCACGCTCACTTCCTGTCCAGGAGACACGGCCAACGCCACAGAAGGAAGAGAAAGAAAAAAAACCCTCCTCACGCACACTTAGAGGCACAGCGAGTTTAAAAAAAACACACACACACACACACACACACACACACACACCACACACACACACACACACACACACACACACACACACACACACACGAAACAACAAGCCAGAGTGCAATGCACAAAGCATGCGCTCTCAAAACATTTTGTCATTTCTCACCCGGCTCAAGTTTTCCCCAAACCCCCCCAAACGTTTGAGCAATATCGCAATCTCTCGATTTCTTTCAGTGATCCTGACACACACGCACACACACACACACACACACACTTGCACAAGCCTTTTTTTTCTCTCCAGCAATCTCTTCTCACACACTGTCCCGAGTCGGTAGCTTAGTGTGGACAGCTCTGTGTCTGTCATTCCTGGGTCTACGGTTCCTCATGTGCCCAGCGCTAGAACCAGCGTCAGGCCTGCACAGCTCTTTGGGGCCTCAGAGAATTTAGTGTGTGTGTGTGCGCGCGTGTGTCTTAGTGTGTGTGTGTGTCTGTGTGTTGTCTGTGTGTGTGCGTATGTATGCTCTCTCACCCGAGTGACTGCACGGAAATGAGAGGGGATTTAAGTGTGCTTGTGCAGGCAATGGAAGTGTGTGTGTGTGTGTGTGTGTGTGTGTGTGTGTGTGTGTGTGTGTGTGTGAGCGTGTCTGTCTGTGTGCGATGGAGAGGCCTTCTGACATTGATGTGAAAGCCACATCGTTGGATGTGAGAGCGTAACAATAACGAGAGCTCAGATCGTGTTCCCGCTGCAGTGTTATTTGAACTCTGGAGAGGAAAGGAGGTTAGCTCCGCTGCTCAGACGCTGGCGGTGGTGGGGAGCAGGAGTGCGGTGAAGACACGCATACTTTGGCTTTCTTTGATTTACTTTCATAAAAAACAAAACACACAAAAAGATGGTGAAATTTAGTTTTTTTTTGTCTGTACACGTCTGAAGGTCCTCATCTGTTGATTCTAAGGTGTTTCTTTTTGTCACGCGCACACACAGACACGCACAGACACGCACACACACAGACACACACAGACACGCACACACACAGACACGCACATACACGCACACACACAGACACGCACGCACGCGGCATCTCCCACCTATCAAAATGTCTGCCGCAGACAGGAAGCCAGGAAGGTGGTTTCTTTTTTGTTCACGCTGGCAACATCATTATGGGATGCCTGGGTCTGCCTCGCCGGCCGAGTTTTGAAGGGCAAGCCTCGTTAACGTTGCCGCCTCGAGCCCCGCGCTTCAGAAACACGTCATGTTTCCCTTTGACCCTTGACCTCAGCAGACAGCACGCGCACACACACACACACGGTCATTCATCAAATTGTCGTTCAGCCATTGTGTGAATTGGCATACATATCTGTGCACACACACACACGCACGCACGCGCCCGCAGGGAGCCCACCCACGGGGCCCACTCCGTCACATCGGCATACGTCAGTGCCCCCCGGCCTCATCAGCAGGCAGCCAGAACCGCCACCGCCACCCGGGCCCCGTGGAAAATGTGCTTGTGGGGTGTCGCGTGCGGCATTTGCGTGTGACTGTGTTTGTAGACTTCTCTCCTCGTTTCTTGAAATGAGGTTTTCTTTTTGATAATGGAGGAGGAGGGGGGGGGGATATTTTACACCCCCCCCCTCCCCCCTCCTCCAGAACCACAGTTTAGCGTCCCACCATTAGGCGGTTGGCCAGCGTCATGCTATTGCGCTGCTCGCGTGACATGTTTGGAGTCGGCCACGGTCGTTTCTCATCTCGTCGTTCCTGGCTCCTTCATAAAGCCCACAAGTGCTGTAATAGTTTTGTTTTTTCTTCTCCATTTTTCTCTTTTGGTCTCAATTTCTTTCTAACTTTGCTGTTGTTGTTGTTTCTTAGGCTGCTATGGAGTCACCGCTGATGACATCACAGAGGAGTGGTCATGTGATCGCTGCACGGAGGAGCACTTCACGGCGGTACGCATCCGAGCACTAACCCTCACTCACTCACTCAGCTCTCTCTCTCACTCACTCGCTCGCTCTCTCTCACTCTCACTCACTCACTCACTCACTCACTCACTCACTCACTCACTCTCACTCGCCCCCCCCCCCCTCCCCCACTCTCTCCCTCACTCACAGTGGGCTCATCGTAGCCACGGTGCCCCAGAGTAAGCTAGCTCAAAGCAGATGTATTTTCTGAATGGGTCTCCTCTCTGGTGCAAAATGCCGTGGGCTTAACCTCTGACCTTTACCCCCCCCCCGCCACTTGTCCTCCACAGGAGTGCTGTCTGTGTAGCCTCCGTGGCGGCGCCCTCAAGAGAACCACAGACCACCGGTGAGCTGCTGCTTCTCTCTAACACACACACACACACACACACACACACACACACACACACACACACACACACACACACACACACACACACACACACACACACACACACACACATACTGCTGCCCGCACCCACCCACTGCACCTGTCTCCTCTCCCAGCTCCGGCCACTAACTAAGGTGTATGTGTGGGGGTGTGTGTGTGTGCGCAGGTGGGCCCATGTGATGTGTGCCATAGCGCTGCCGGAGGCGAGGTTCAGCGACGAGGCCAAGAGGAGTCCCATCGACACCACCATGATCCCCATGCAGAGATACAGACTGGTGAGGAGACACGCACGTGCACACACACACACACACACACACACACACACACACACACACACACACACACACACACACACACACACACACACACACACACACACACACACACACTCTCCTACCCACCAATGGTTAATTATCTAGTTTTGATTGCGGGCATGTTCGTCTCACATTGTTAATTAGAGCTGCTAACACTTCATTAATTAGACTCAGTCCTGAAGGACCTGGGGAATTCCTGCACACTCAGTGTGTGTGTGTGTGTGTGTGTGTGTGTGTGTGTGTGTGCGTATATGTGTGTCATGCATTTGGCCTGCATATTGAATTAGCTTGTGCCTGGTTTTTAAGTGTGTGTGTTCGTTCGTTTGTTCGTGTGTGTGTAAGTGCGTGCGCGCGTGCGTGCGTGTGCGTGTGTGTGTGTGTGTGTGTGTGTGAGAATAAGTGTGTGTGCGTGCTTAATGAGGGAGCAGCGGCGAGGCTCAGCAGACCTGACACGCTGACACTATAGTTAGCTCTGTGCTGCGGGCGTCTCCACAGCTCAGCAGAAACACACCGAGGGGAGAGAGAGAGACCACCAGACAGCCGCTACGCTGCGCTAGATTATGGGAAGGGAAGGGGAGGCTAGCATTTACCCAGGACACCGTGGTCCTCGCCGCGGCGCTAGCACGGCGTTCTTATCAGCGCTAAGGGCGTCGCCGCGGTCACCGAGCCCCTCCTCACCTCCCCCCGACACAACGTGCGGACAGCGGATGTTGGAGTCAGACGCCATGGAAACGATGAAAACGTCCGGGATGTGGTGTATGCGTGTGCGTACGTGTACATCTGTGTGCTCGTGTGTGTGTGTGTGTGTGTGTGGCGCGTGCGTGTGTGTGTTATGGGAACGCAGCGAGGAAACCACAAAGGGGGCTGGAGTTTCAGCATCAGCCGCGCCGTTCCAGGGGCTTTGAAGGATCATGTTCTCCCAAAAGTGCTGGCCTGACCAAAATCAGGGAAATTGAACAGAGTAAATCATCGTCGAGAAGGCAATAGACATGATTCCTTCTGAGGGTTTGAAATTACTGCGAATATGGCCGCACGCCCGAACGCCGTCTACGGTTTCAGCCCCTTAGTCATGTGTGCTCTTACAGAATATACATCCTGTGTTTTCACTATATATTATTCATCAGCTCAGTGTCTGTTTTCCTTCCCTTGTAACTTTTTTTTTTAGATCAACATGGCTCATAGTAGATTAGACTTCAAGCTTCTCATCTTGTATCCCTTGTCGCTCCACTGTATTATATTATTATATTATTATATTATGATACGGAGCCGCTCGCCTCATCAAAGAGCCCACATTTCACACTGGTCGTGGATCACATGGCCGCCTCCGCCACATATTAATGGAGAGGCGGAGGTTCAGGGGCCCGGCGGTGCGCACCGGTGGGCCCCGGGCTCCTGCCCTCTCCACTGTCCTTCAGGTGCCGCGGGTGGGGGGGGGGGGGGTGCTTCAGGTAAATGGGTTTTCATGCTTTGTTTTCAGAAACTCTGCGACACCCCCCCTCACCCCCGCCCCGCCGTCCTCCTTGACACTTTCCACTTCACGTCCCCCTCAGTCAGCCACACACACACACACACACACACACACACACACACACACACACACACACACCGCACGCGTACTGCTGTCATGGGCTGACTGATGAAGATGTTTTAAGAGCTGAGAAGAGTCCCTCCCTACCTCGATCTCACGTCCCATAGGCCATTCTTGACCTCATTGGTTGTTCATGATCTCAAAATTGTTGTCAGGATAATCGGAGATCTCCGTCTCAGTGCCCCCCCCCCCACACACTATTTGAGTCTGCCCGATAAAATCAGACCTGTTTGAAAAACTCTTTGCCCTCCAGGCTCCAATCCCCCCCACACGGTATGACAATCAAAATCCCCCCCCCACAGAATCTAGGCCCTAGAATCACGAGGCCCTAGAATCACGAGGGCCTAGAATCACGAGGGCCTAGAATCACGAGGGCCTAGAATCACGAGGGCCTAGAGTCCCGAGTTTGTTGCGTAGTGGAGAGCAGTTTTAATCTGTGCCCGGTGATGGAGTTGAGTGTGTTTTTAAACAGTGTGTGTGAGGCCTGCTATTGCCCTCCCCTACGTTTCGCCCCCCCCCTCCCCCCCCCCCCCCTCCTCTCCCCTACGTTTAGCGTTCCGCGTGCCCGCAAACATGCCTTGGAACCGTCCATGCAGAGGAGCCAACGCATTCATAATGTACCACAACACGCAGGAGAGACACACATACACACTGACGCGCACACACAAGCACACACACTCCCACACACATTCATAATTTACTGTGGGAATGTTCTTAATGCATGGCTCAACACCAGGACCACATACACCCCAGCGACTGCACAGGCAGAAAGGAGAGAGTGGGCTTTGAGCACACACACACACACACACACACACACACACACACACAGAGTACTAGACTGTTCACATATTCCCACGTAATGTTCCACACCACGCACTCCGATACCCGTAAACCTCCATACCATATGAAGTGGTGACGAAGGCGATGGTGTGAACAGACAACAGGAGAGGAGCTGTGAGTGGTGGCCCTCTCTGAAACGTTATTCACTAACACCGGTAAGGAGGGGTCTAAGAGATTGCCCGTCTTAAAAGTTTAAATGTGACCTCAGAGGACCCAAATTGTCAAGTACGGTTTCAAGAAAGAGAGACTTGTACTAGTTTTTTTTGCCTGCCCTGCAAAAGTAAAAAAAAAAAAAGTCCCATGCAGTAATAATGGCAGATGTGAATCTGGAGCACGCCGGACTGATACCGTAATCACAATTGCCTCGCCAAATCCATCGCGGGGGTGTAATTGAATCAACGCTCGATTCACTCGATTAGATCGGCGGATTTGTTTAGGAGGATACCCAAGTAACCCGAAGGGATGACTTTATTTATTCACCACGCTTTGGTAGGGAATGCTTAAGGGGGGGGGAACAAAGACAAAAAAGGAGAGAGGTCAGTCATTCAGATGTGCTTCACGATGAAGCTTCCCACGGCGTTGAACAGCGACGCTAAACACACCTTACATAAGCACTGTCTCCTGGTTACACACCGGTCCAACTCCAGACGGACCACTGGGACAGGGAGGGGATACACACACACACACACACACACACACACACACACACACACACACACACACACACACACACACACACACACACACACACACACACACACACACACACACACACGTTATTCTTCACCCCTTTAGTGGAGTAGGAAAGAAGACTTGCAGGGTGGAGAGGAAATGGACTTGATGGGCTGCTTGGTACAGAAGTGTGTGTGGTTTCTGTTGCTGGTGTGCCAGGTGTCCGTCAATGGGCCTGCTAACGAAGGCGTGAGGGCAGTAACAGTTGCTCCTGGTGTGTGCGTGCGTGTGCGCGCGTGTGTGCGTGCGCCGTCTGGTCGGCCGCGGTTTCATGGTTCACTGGTTATGCAGCAGCAATATAACCTTTTCTCATCTGACTCTCTCTCTCTCTCTCTCTCTCTCTCTTCCTATCTCTATCCTCTCACTGCCCTCTTGCACTCTCTCCCCACGTCCACTGTCTCGCTCCCCCTCTCTGTTTTACTCTATTGGTTTTTGGCAGTTTTTATAGGAGTGAATCCGATAAGAAAATTGGATGAATTGACCCATCCGTCTCTGCTGTGTCTCTGGGGTCCGCTCTACCACAAGATGGGGGGTTGCTTCATGCATCCTTAATTATCAGCGTTCCTCTTTATATAGCTCATATTCACAGGGCCTCCAATTACCTGTCAATTCAGATATAATGCATCACAGTCAACTCTGTCGTCCCGGGGCGTAGCCAAGGCCAAGCGTCCCTGACTAAAATAAATACAAACACATTTGGAACGCATTCAAAGCAGCAGCAGCTCCCTCTCCCCATACGGATATGATAAATAGCCAGACATACGGTTTGCCTCAACGTACGACAAATGGCCTCAGAGTGGATTTAAAAGGCGCTGTGTCTGTCTAACCCAATGTGTCACCGCCGTTTAGTCGACTCATGGATCTGCGACTGTAGCTCTCGTCATCTCGGGCTCCAGCTGTTCCTACCGGGCTGAGCAGCGGAACTTCTGGTGGGGTGGGGGGGTCGGGGTGGGGGAAGGGAGGCGGCACAGAGCCCGGGCAGGAAACCAAAAATGTAAAGGGGCGGAGTCATGCCACATTTCCTGTTTGCACTCTATAGTGCATTTCTACAGTGGCCAGTCGGTCAGTGTTGATGTGACACCTTTTATAGCCGCTTGTTCTGAGAACCTCTGTGTCCAGAGTCGGGTTGTTTGAGCTTTGTGGTCCCACCGGGAGTAGTTTACTCTAATTTGTGTTCGCCGTTAGCCAATTACGCGCTCACAGCAGCATGATTGGTCGAAAAGAAATATGGAGTGAAACAAGGTCTCATTCACCCTGATTTTAGCTAGTTTGCTGCCAGACTTTAGATACTCCGTCTTGTATAACTCCTGTGCCTCCCGGTCGCCTCCACAGAAGTGCACCTATTGTCACAAGCGCTGCTCCGGCAGGCGTCCGGCGGGAGCCTGCGTCCAGTGCTCGTACGGCCGCTGCCCCACCTCCTTCCACGTCACCTGCGCCCACGCCGCCGGCGTCGCCATGGAGCCCGACGACTGGCCCTACGTGGTGTCCATCACCTGCCACCGCCACCAATCACGGAGCTCGGCTGCTGTGAGTCCTAAGCCAATAGCGTGCGCTCACCTCATCTTTGTATTTCTTTTGTTTTTTTGTTCATGTTTTTGTTCATTGTGGTGCTTATTTTTATTTTATTATTTATTTATTTATTTTATTAGCTCTGTATTTGTCGCTTTTTTTTCGTTTCAAGATTACAAGGCTAACTTGGATGTTAGACTGACTAATATTAATTTAAACTCAAGATGTGTCTTGCATTTGGAAAATGTATATGTATTTATCAAGTCACAATGACCTATCAGTTACAATAATAAGTATAAGTCATGCGATTTAGCCCATGAGGCCGACCAAGTTTAGTAGATACTAGAACAGCTGTAGTGCTTCTGGTCTGAGGGGTTAGACAAGGAAAGGCCTACGTTGTTTAGTAGGAGATAAGGTCGGCTATAATCATAATGGCAGCAAGCACATTCACTTTTTTAAATGATGTAATGATATATGAAACAACGAATAATAACAAATCAAGTAGTATATCCACGAATTCAGTTTGACGTTCAGTATTCCCCCTGATTTATTTCAGAGGACACTTGTGTACACATTGGTAAATACTTCATATTTCCTTGAGTGCCACACGATGTCCTTGATATGAGGAAATAAACGCGTTGAATATCCAATCTGTCCTTATTCAACAAGCTATTCTGTTCTGCAGTTTTTGATCGTCTGCGCTGCTTCTATCTAAACCTTCATTCACCTTTTGAATTATGTAGTTAAAGGAACAAAGCTGTTGAACTTCATTGTTGTTATATTCAGTGTATTCAGCCCAATATATCGTACAATTTGAAAGACGGATAGTAATTTGACAGACATTTAGGGCCATATATATTTGCCGTAGACGTATACCACAAATATACTGTATGTAATACAAGACAGACAGAACATGCATTTATTTCACATTGGTGCTAGCTTGACAGATTCCATTTAAGCGATTGTTCCTAGCGCAGCTGGCTTTGGATGGCCTTTCGCCGTCACCTTCGTAGACATTTCATCTTGCCTCTCGTTTTATCTCGTATGGATGGTCGTTTGTGGCCGTGGGGGCGGAGCCATAGCACAGAAGAGTCGTTCCTTCACCGTTGCTTTCGGAAAACACTGTCCAAAAAGATTGACGTAGAATTGTAAGTTAGCGTTGTACCGACGCTCTGTCGTACATGCGTCAGTGTTGAAGCTAGCATTGCCCCCCGTGTGTCCCAGAAGCAGCGGGCAAGCGAGGCGGCTGTCTCCCTGGGCCAGACGGTCATCTCCAAACACAAGAACCTGCGCTACTACAGCTCCCGGGTCACGCAGGTCACCTCCCAGGTCTTCTACGAGGTCATGTTCGACGACGGCTCCTTCTCCAATGACACGTACCCCGAGGACATTGTGGTGAGACCCCGCCACCGATGACGGGCGCACGCACGCACACGCACACACGTATATTGCGCACACACATGACACACAAATATCATACACACACACACACACGTGCATGCTATTCGATTACAATGCACACACACGCAATGAACACACGCATTACACGCACACACATAACGTGCACACACATAATGGGCACACTCATAACACACATGGGCACACGTAACGCACACACACACTTTGTCTCACTCACACATGTATATTAAAAACTAAAAACACACTCATACAAGCATCAATGCATGAAGACTTGTTTCTTCCAGGGTTGTAAATCCTCCGGGGTAAGGAAGGGTCCTGATGAGCTGCTGTGTTTACCAGCAGCCGTGACTGGCCGGCACTCACCGCGTGTGCAACCCATTGAATTCATGGTTACTTCCTCCTGTCACCACATGGAGAGTCCTGACGTTCTGCCCTCCCGATGTGTCCCCTGCAGAGCCGTGACTGTGTGGCCCTGGGCCCCCCCGAGGTGGGGGAGGTGGTGCAGGTCAAGTGGCCCGATGGCCTCTACTACGGAGCCAAGTACCTGGGCTCCAACACCACCCACATGTACCAGGTACACACACAACACACACACACACACACACACACACACACACACACACACATAGAATCTGGTTCATGTCTTTATTTGAGATTCATATAAATTGAAAAACCCGACAATTTAAAGAAATCACATATTTTTCTGCCACGTTGCTGTGAAAGATGGAAAGCCAACGAACTTACACAACACACACACACACACACACACACCACACACACACACACACACACACAGGGGTATTCAGGGAGAGCTTGTCTGGTGTTAAGGACTACTTTACGATGTGGAGGAGGAAGAAAGTGGATGTGGTGAGGCCCAGAAGAGCCACAGAACTGAAACTTGCTCAACTGACACCACGTTATCAGGTCCCCCCAGGTCTATGTATAGAAGCAGGGAGAGAGGATGGGAGGATGGAGGGAGGGAGGGAGGGAGGGAGGGGGGGTGGAGAGAATTGGTGAAACGGATAGCTGGTGGTGCTGAGGTAATGGTGGTTGGAGATGGAGATGGAGAGGGAAGAGAGAAAGGTGGAGAGAGAGAGAACAATCTGCATTATTCAAACTCACTGAAATATTCACCGTGCCGAGAGACAGGCTGCTGCTGCTGCTTCTCCCACTTAGGCTTTATTTAGTGTGGCTGAGCGTCAACCATTAGCCATGCACAACTGGCTTGGATGACGCACACACACACACACACACACACACACACACACACACACACACACACACACACACACAGAGTAGCCGTCCACACTTAAGAGTAGAAATGGGCCGTGTGGTGGTAGGAACAGTAACTTTCCATTGTATGGAAGGACATTTTTTTAAGAGGATTTCTTTTGAGGGCCGCAAAATGTGGGTCATTAGAAAAGTCTGTCGCAATGCCAGGAGATGGCATAGATTTTTCACCATTGACCAGGTAAAAAAACTCAAAGAAATGTATGAATGAAAAATTACAGCACAGACTCAAAACTGTAAATGTCACCAGAGGGGCAAGAATGGAAGCAAGTTATCGGCGTTGAAATTGCTGCCATCTGATTCCCATGTGTGGCTCCGCCCCCTCCTCCCCCAGGTGGAGTTTGAGGACGGCTCCCAGGTCCTTGCCAAGCGGGAGGATGTGTACACACTGGACGAAGACCTGCCTAAAAAGGTGAAAGGAAGACTTGTAAGTGTCCGAGCCTGCGCTCAGCTTTAGCCACGGAGCTTTCACTCTCCCAGCCGGTCGGTCATGTTTGTTTACGTAAATCAAATGTTGAGCGCCGTGTGAGGTTTGGTGTGATCATGTGACCAGCGTTCCAAAGTGTTGACACTGGGAACAACGCTAAAACTGTTGGTACAAAGTGCTCCATCTAAGCGGCTCTCAAAGGAAAACTTTGAGAACTATACTTGTCGAATTCAAATATTTAGCTACACTTTCTGTAGTCTGACACAACAAACCTTTGCTTTTTTGGCAGTCCTCTCTCCAACTCCCGCATTCTCTTCCCGCAACAACTCTACTCTCGCGAGATTTCAGAGCAGACTTCTCCTTGAGCGAGACTTAGTTTAGACACAATAACAAACAGGCTGGATCAAGCGAAATGGAAAGAAAATAGTTGTATTTCTCTGTAGGGTTCCTTTCAAACACTTCTGAGCCTGGCTGTGGCAAAAGCTAGCACTGTTGGGGCGCGGCTGCCCCGAAGGGTTACGATGTAGACGTCTCGTGGCTGCGTTCTCGCTCAATACTGGACCAACTTCAAAAGTTGCATTCGACAGTCAGACCAGTCAGACCCCACACAATGGGAAAATGAGGGTTTAAAAACCCAGACGTTTCCCTTTAACTTTTTGTGCGTCTGACCCTCTCAAAAAACTTTAGAGGAGGATTAGAGGAGCGAATGTTGATGCTTTGAGGCATTTTCAGTGGAGCCCCAGTGCTATACACTGGCCAATCAGAGTTCAGTTTTAAATGAAATGAATACGTTTGTAAACAAGTGACCAATCATTTATTCTTATTTTTTCTTCAATGATTATTATTTAAAAAGTTACTTCATTTTCTATGTCATAATATCTGTGATGTCGGTTGGAAGCAACCGCTGTGGCGTTCCTGGCGTAATGGCCGCCCTCCCGTTGTGTGTCTCTAGTCCACAGCGTCCAGCATGCGCTTCCAGGACACCTTCTTCACCACGCCGGTGGAGCGCAAGCGCCAGCGGACGCCCAACTCCCGCTTCCAGAAGGACTACGTGGCGCTGTCGGCCCGCAGCAGCTGGGAGCCCCGCAGCCCCAAGGGCAAGTGATGATGACCACCATCACCACGGAGTAGAGGGACGAGGAGGAGGAGGAGAGGGGTCGGGAACCACCTGCAGATCAACGACAAGTGAATGCACTGAACTGAGAGAGGGGATTTGTTTTGGATGTGTGTGTGTGTGTGTGTGTGTGTGTGTGTGTGTGTGTGTGTGTGTGTGTGTGTGTGTGTGTGTGTGTGTGTGTGTGTGTGTGTGTGTGTGTGTGTGTGTGTGTGTGTGTGTGTGTGTGTGTGTGTGTGTGTGTGTGTGTGTGTGTCAGCCATTTTGATGATCCATTTTGAACAACTCCCACCCCACCCGCATTGGGTCCTGTAAGGCCAACGGCTAGGATGGCATGTTGGCTCCTACGACCCGTAATGCGCCACCCAGGTGATTCAGAGTGTTAAAGCGCCCCGTCTGTACTACTGGCTCGTCTCGGTACATCTCTACATTTCCCCCCCCCCCCGCTCCGTATTGAGACAGAGACGCATCTGATTGGCCGGTCTGCGGTGGCTTGGTTAGATCCGTTGTGTTGGATGAGGTTAGCTAGCTAGGTAGTTCCAGCGTTGCATGTCTCCCCCAGCAGGTTAGCTTAGAGCAGCGGGTGGGCTGGGCGCTAACCTCTAGGGATAGCATGGTCAGCGCTGAACGTTGGACACCACGGGTGTGGGTTGGGGGTCGGAGGGCGTTTTAAGGGACAAGGCGTCTTGGGTTTGGGTCGGTTTTCGGGGGGACACTCTGTTACAGTTGAATCTTGAGCACGGTCGAACCCGAGCTAGCCTAATATCACATTTGTCAGGGAATAAAAAGCAAACGAAATCAAACACAACTTTGTCACACCGCCGTTTTTTCAAAACAACACAACAAAATGTTTCTCTGTGTAAAATGAACCAATTTCAAAGAGCTGGGATTTTTCTAAGTAGATGATCTACTGTAGCTTTTTTGGGGCAGGGTTCTGCTGTTCTTGATTTTCTTTTTTAAATATATTTATGCACTTTGCTCGTTGTCCCTTCGTACCCCACGTCGTGCTGTTTGGTGTCCGCATGGTAAATGGTCATCCCTCCCGCTTGTGATGACGGCTGAATTCATAACTCGACATCAACGGACACGGGACGCCATCGGACGTGGAGATGTTTTGGCATCCGGTCGAACAGCGGCCTGGCGGTGAATCTCTCACAGGGGAGGTTTCTGCGGAGGGAGGTTGAGGTGGGCATAGTGTTTCAGTGTCTGCCCGGTTCACCAGTCAACATGACACACTACTGTCACTCTGTGTTGTATGAAACACACTGTTGGAATTATTTAAATCTCTGTATTTATTTTTTGGCTTGCTCTATAGATGAAATATTGCTAACTGCCACAAAACAATAAAAAAATCCATATTTGCTTTTTTTAAATAATTTGTGTCTGTTGTCTTTTTTTATGTTGTTGGCTGATTATTTGAATATTGTTTATTGGGCTGTAAACAGAATCGTTTCGGCAGGGAGTTCTTCAATTGTATGACGTTCATGTGACCCATTTAGAAATGTGAAAAGTATTTGGGGCAACAAGAACATTTCCATCTGGCAGAATCATACCTGACATCATTCATGCTAATAGACATGACATTCATGATCAGCACCTTCCACATTTTGAAAAGTGTGAATGCTGTCTTGTGGAGAGACTTTCGTTTCCATTTGACGTCCATATTTGTTTTCACGTTCCCTAGTTCCCAACTATGAAGGTGACGTCTCTTTCTTCCATGATGGAGCAGTTAGCCCTGGCCAAGGGGGTCTAATGGGGGTCTTAACTCTCCAGCATTATATTACACACTACAGTTGAGGAGCTTGTCAACTAAGGGAGAGAGCATTATTAGCCAGGATAGCTTCTCCAGGATAATGAATGAATGACACAAGCTGATATGAGTGAATACATGTAATCTGATTAGAAATATAATTACATTTCCTATCGCTGTTGATCAAGTCTAATAGTTGCATCGTTAGAGATATTGAGGCCGGACAAGGACTGAGGAAGATCCTCCACACATCAAACATGTCCGCCAAATTTTACAGCGTGAGGTGAAGCCAACGCATTTCCTGCTGAATCTACTTCCTGTTTCCTGTCATGTACATCCATGTTCATCCTGCTGGACAGACATGTAAACAGGTAGACGGTTAGAAGGCCTATTTAAGAGAGTAAAAGGGATGATTCATACCTATAATAGTAAACTAATCAATAACTATACTAAGTAATCAATGACTATAATAACAAACCAATAACTGATAAAAAGCTGACAGGTGACCAGCTTCCTTTAGCTGTCTGATCCAGGTGAGTAATCACCTCCCAATCACCACAGTGTGCATGCACACACACACACACACACACACACACCTCTCTGACTTGGATGATAATAAAAAATAAGTGTGTGTATTCACAGGCTATAACAGGCTTCACAGTGTTCATGTTTAGATATTTGTTTTATCTTTGCCAAAAGCGAAATGACACAATTTCTATTAGTCACACATAGTAGGCTATTTGTGTGGTTATTTCAATATTTCAATTTTAAAAAGCTCATGCAGTCTGATTTAAATATAGTTTATTTAGCCTCTGGAGGTCACATTGAGGGAAGCCCGTCTCCATGGTAATGAAAACATAAATGGCAGACTAACTGAAGTGTCAAACTCAAAAACATCCTGCACAAAGTTATACTTTAACACGGAAGTAACAAGTATTTATATTGATGACGAGGAGGCGGTCTGAGTTAAAGAAGGTTTTCAGGGCTGGTTAGTGTTGAAAATAAGCCAGAAGGTTTGCTTGGAATATCATGCTTAAGAGAAAATGCTGACTATACTACATACAAGACAACTGAACAAGACTTCACTCGTGTCATGTTCTGTCCAATACTGTTATAAGGAATATTAAATCTGACCAGTATGCACGGCGAAGTCCGCGACACCTCAATGGCAAATCATTGATCAATATAATAATAACATTGTTTCTAGCTCTGGTGCAATTTTATATTGTTAATTTATGTTATACATGCAGATATGCTCTAGGCTGGATTCCTGGCTGACTGCCTTCAGTCTAAACTGCTGATATAATCTAGTGTAGCAGACTCAAGGGTGTGGGGTTTCGAAGTCGAACAACAAAACACACTCAAAACACTTTCTTTACTCGGGTGTATATACAATCACACTGGCCCACTGTGAATATATGTTGTGTTTATTGTGTTGTCTTTTGCACTATTATGTTATATGTGTGTCTATGTGTGTCTATGTGGTTTTTTTACTATTATGTCGTGTGTTAAATGTTACTTGCACATTTTGGAGTATGGGAAACGCAATTTCGATCCCCTGTGTAATTACGTGTTGCATGGTCTGGTTGACAATAAAATACACTTTGACTTTGACTTTGACACAGAGGGGAGGAAGGAAAAATAATAGTTCATACAAAAGTCTGCTACATTTACAATTATTTCTTCTGGATTTCCAGGGGTTCCGTTAATGAGTCCTCAGCCCACGCTGTGCGATCTGACTGTCAAAGTCTCCACCTGGAGCTCACAGCTCCTTATTCTCTCCCCTCCTGGCAGCCTGCTCTTCCCTTTGTAGGTGAAGCCACAGCTTTTCCTCTTTATGAACAGGAAGTTCTTATAAGGCTCGGGGGTGGAGCCAGCAGGCTGAAAGATACCTCCCTTCAACGACTACTCTCCTGCCTCCCTGCTGTTAGCCACACTCGCTTAAACCACTCTTAAACTGTGAGTTGTGCTTGTGTGTGCTCACCTTTCTTTTGAAAGAACTTTGTCAGCAGTTGTTTTCCCTCATTCTACCTTCTTTCCCTTTCTTTTCTTTCTGGTGCCCTGAATTCACTTGTTTTGGGGGCGTGTCTCCTCCACACACACTGGGCGTCTCTCCTCTCACTCTCTGACTGAGACCAACGAGCATTTTGCACATTTTGTAAGGGGGTGACAGGGGCCCACCAGTATTTAGTTTTATTATTTTCGGTAGAATATGTAATTAATGGAGTACTTATTACTTATTAAGAAAATAAATTGATCTTAGATACTTGGCCCAATGCTGTCATGAGGGCATCCTGAAACTTTGTGTTTAGTCATTATTTATTCTATGCTTTGCCATTCTTCCGCTCATTGTCCTGTCATTTCAGATCCTGCCACTCCCACCTGCCCACAGTATCCTGAGCCCATCCCATCACCTGTCTCTGCCCCGCCCAGTTAATCACCTGACTCCTCCCATCACCTGAGTCTGCTCTACTCACCTGTTTCCCATTCCCTCATTAGACCAGTATATAAGACCTGCCTTATCCCCTTTGTCTTTGTCAGATTGTTTTTGCAGCGGAGCTTAGTGTACCTGTCACTCTACTTTCTGACTCGATATCTGCTAGTATTATTCTGGACTCTGATTCTTGCCTGATCCCTGCCTGTTTTGACGCCTGATTATCGGATACCCTGTTTTGTGACCTTTGCCTGTTGGACTACCGAGTTTGGATTAAACCCTTTGTGGACTTTGTTTGCATCTAGTAGTTCTGTGTCGTGCTTTTGGGTTCTACCTGTTCTGGTACCGTTACACAACAATCTGACCAGAAATGAACCCAGCCGACATTGAGACTTTTAGAAGGGAGGTCCTGGCGCAGGCTAACGCTCTGTTCCAGACACAACAACAACTCACCGCTATTGCGGGAACCCTCCAGGAATCCTCCGCTCGCCATGACCGGAATATGGAGATTCTTCATGACCGGATGCAAGGGCTTGCTCAGGCTGGTCAAGGACCAGCTGATGCGCCGTCTACCAGCAGTACCCCGTTTCTCTGGAGCTCCAGGTACTTGCCGATCGTTCCTCACTCTGTGCTCATTGACTTTCGAACTACAGCCTCTCTCGTATCCCACCGAGAGGTCTCGAGTGGCCTTCATGCTCACGCAACTCACCGGCCGAGCCCGGGACTGGGGAACGGCCGAGTGGGAGAGACAGTCGGTCATCTGCTCTTCATTGACTGCCTTTTCGGACGGTCTCCGGAAGGCTTTTGATCACGTTACCCCGGGCCGTGAGGCTGCCCGCGGGCTATTGAACCTGACTCAGGGGGGTCGAGTGGTGGACTATTCCATCGAGTTGCGCACGCTTGCAGCAGAGAGCGAATGGAATTCCTCCTCGCTGGTTGACGCCTTCTACCACAGACTTTCTGATGTCATCAAGGATGAATTGGCTGTCCGGGATCCCCCGTCTGATTTGGACACTCTCATTGCCACGGCGATCCGTATAGACAGACGTCTCCTGGAGCGTAGACGTGAGAGAGTGCAGACCAGATCTCCCTGCAGTTTTCCGCGACCTCCAGTATCGCCCCCTTCCACCTCGTCGGTACGTCCCTTGAGCGCCCCTAGTGACTCGGGTGAGCCAATGCAACTTGGCAGGACCAGATTGTCCTCAGATGAACTTCAACGCCACCGGAGGGAGAACTGCTGTCTGTACTGTAGCCAGGGAGGTCATTATGTGGCAGACCCTCCAGTAAACGGGAGGGCTCACCAGTCAGTCCGAGGGGGCTGGTGAGACGTGCGATTTACTCCAAGAAATCCTCTCATCCTCTGTTACATGCCCAGCTGGGATTGAATGTTTCATCCCAGACGGTTCCGGTTCTTATAGACTCTGGAGCTGATGCTAACTTTTTAGACTCCTCCCTGGTGGCGTAGTTGGGGATTCCCCGGGAACCTCCGGCAGAACCCATCGACGCCAGGGCTCTCGATGGTCATCTTCTCTGCTCTGTTACACAGAAGACCGTCCCAGTTCACCTAGGCATATCAGGTAATCATCACGAAACCCTTACCTTTCACCTCATACACTCTCCTCAACAACCAGTAAAATTGAGTCTTCCCTGGCTTCAGACACACAATCCTCACATTGATTGGGAGGCAGGTGTGATTTTACAATGGAGCCAGTATTGCAATAATGTGTGCCTCAGATGTGCTCCGTTTCCTGTTCCTAGTTCTCCCCGTCCCGCAGGGGCCCCTGATCTCTCTGGGGTGCCTCCTGTATATCTGCCCCTTAAGGAGGTGTTCAATAAGACCCGGGCTACCTCTCTTCCACCTCACCGACCCTATGACTGTAGTATTGAGCTCCTTCCTGGTTCCATGCCCCCTAAGGGTCGACTATATTCGCTGTCCATCCCTGAGACCTACATTCAGGAGTCGTTGGCAGCAGGTATTATTCGACCTTCGTCCTCTCCAGCTGGAGCAGGATTTTTTTTTGTGGGGAAGAAGGACAAATCACTGCGACCCTGTATCGACTATCGTGGCCTGAACAATATCACCGTGAAGAACAGATACCCCCTTCGACTTATATCGTCTGCTTTGCTTGCAGGGGGCAACAGTGTTCACCAAGTTGGACCTCCGGAATGCCCATCACCTGGTCCGCATCAAAGAGGGAGATGAATGGAAGACAGCGTTCAACACTCCCAGGGGACATTATGAATACCTGGTCATGCCCTTTGGTCTTACCAATGCTCCTGCAGTCTTCCAGGCCATGGTTAATGATGTTCTCAGAGACTTTATTAATGTATTTGTGTTTGTACACCTGGACGACATTCTTATCTTCTCCAGATCTGAGCAGGACCATGAACGTCATGTTAAGTGTGTTCACCAGAGGCTTCTGGAGAACAAGCTGTTCGTCAAAGCGGAGAAGTGTGAGTTCCACGTTCCCCGGGTCGCCTTTTTGGGGTTTGTTGTCTCCGAAGGGGAGATGCAGATGGACCCAGCCAAGGTGCAGGCGGTCGTCGACTGGCCAGCCCCAACCTCCAGGAAGAAACTGCAGCAGTTCTTGGGGTTCGCCAACTTCTACAGGAGGTTCATTCGGAACTACAGCATAGTGGCAGCCCCTCACTGCGTTGACCTCTCAGAAGTCTCCTTTCTTCTGGGCGCCCGCGGCGGACAAGGCCTTCAGTGAGTTAAAGAGACGGTTCACCTCCTCACCTATTCTCAACCTGCCTGATCCCTCCTGCCAGTTTGTAGTGGAGGTGGATGCTTCTGACTCTGGGGTGGGGGCTGTAATCTCTCAGAGGTCTGGGGTCGACCACAAGCTTCATCCGTGTGCCTTTTTCTCTCGCAAGTTATCCTCTGCAGAGCGCAACTATGACATTGGCAACCGGGAGCTGTTGGCTGTCAAGTTGGCGTTGGAGGAGTGGAGGCATTGGTTGGAGGGGGCGGAGCTACCTTTCATCATCTGGACTGACCACAAGAATCTCGAGTACATCCGTCAGCCAAGCGGTTAAGTCCCAGACAGGCCAGGTGGGCATTATTTTTTAAATCGGTTTGACTTTTCTCTTTCATATCGCCCGGGATCAAAGAACACCAAACCAGACGCCCTGTCCCGCATTCACCAAGTTGAGTGTCTTCCCCAGTCGGAGGAGATTCTGCCCCGGTCCTGCATTATTGGGATGGTGGCATGGGAGGTGGAGCAGAGGGTAAGGGATTCTCTCACCAACCACCCATCGCCCAGTGCTTGTTCTAGTAACTGCCTTTTTGTTCCAGCCGATGTACGCTCTCAGGTGTTGCAGTGGGGACACTCCTCCAAGTTAGCGTGTCATCCCGGGGGTGCCAGAATCCTTTCCCTTCTCCGACAACGCTTCTGGTGGGACACTATGGATCGGGATACTCGGGAGTTTGTAGCTGCGTGTCCTGTAGGCTCACAGAACAAGAACTCCCATCAGGCTCCAGCTGGCCTTCTTCAGCCTCTTCCTGTTCCTCATTGCCCTTGGTCCCATGTCTCGCTGGATTTCGTCACCGGACTCCCCCCATCGGAGGGGAACACTACCATTCTGACTGTGGTAGATAGATTTTCTAAGACTGCTCATTTTATTCCGTTGCCTAAATTGCCCACTGCCAAAGACGGCTGAAGTGGTGTTGAATCAAGTATTTAGGTTGCACGGCCTTCCTAGAGACATCAGGCGTGTTCCGATATGGGTACTTTTCCCTTTTTTGGTGAGAGGCGTTTTTGTTTTTGGCTACGCCCACACATTAGCTCCCCTTGGCGTCCCGTACCCACTGCAGGGACCTTCGAGAGGCTTACCCACGGAGTTCAAATGTGACGTAATTAGTTCCGCGACACGTTTTGTCTCACGCAATCATTTATATGTTGTGTCGAGTTCTACCCACGTCATACCCCGCCTCAACCGTATCCAATCAGCATCGACTAGCTACGAGCGGCCCAGAAAAGTACTAGCCCTGCTTCAGGGACTAACTGAGCCGCTCAAAATTCCTCTCACTGGTGAATTTGGGCGGATCCTGGGCGGAGCCTCTCTCCAAACCACACCCATAGCAGCTCACTAGAGGGAAAAGTACCCTATATCGGAACACGCCTAATGTCTCTGACAGGGGGCCTCAATTCACCTCTTGCTTTTGGAGTTTTGCAGACTGCTGGGGGCCACAGTCAGCCTCTCTTCAGGTTTCCATCCCCAATCCAATGGTCAGACGGAGAGGATGAACCAGGAGATGGAGACTGCATTGCGATGTATGGTTTCACGTAACCCCTCCTCCTGGTCCAAACTACTGCTGTGGATTGAGTATGCTCATAACACCCTGCCCAGCTCTGCTACTGGCTTATCTCCATTCCAGTGTTCCCAGGGTTATCAGCCTCCCCTGTTTCCTGAGCAGGAACGTGAGGCCAGCGTCCCTTCCGTACAAGCCTTCATCAATCGGTGTCGACGCACCTGGCGGCTGGCCCGTGCTACTCTGCTCCGCACCTCTGACCGCTATCGGAGTCAGCTAACCGTCGCCACACGCCAGCCCTCGCCTACACTCTGGGACAGAGGGTCTGGCTTTCGACACGGGTTGAGTCCAGGAAGCTGGCCCCACGCTTCATAGGCCCATTCCCCATATCCAAGATCATCAACCCAGCAGCTGTTCGCCTACGCCTACCCCGGTCTCTCCGTATCCACCCCACCTTCCATGTGTCCCGGGTCAAGCCACTTAAGGAGAGTTCGCTTCAGCCCCCCTCCAGACCCCCACCGGCCGTCCGGATCATCGATGGGTCCTCTGCTTACACAGTCAGTCGCCTGCTGAGTTCTCTGTGCAGAGGAAGGGGTTTCCAGTACTTGGTGGACTGGGAGGGATACGGTCCTGAGGAGAGATCATGGGTCCTTGCACGGGCCATCCTGGACCGTCCCTCATCCAAGACTTTCACCGGGGTCACCCGGACCAGCCTGGTGGGACGTCAGGGGACGTCCCTAGAAGGGGGGGTTCTGTCATGAGGGCATCCTGAAACTTTGTGTTTAGTCATTATTTATTCCATGCTTTGCCATTATGCATTGTCCTGTCATTTCAGATCCTGCCACTTGCCCCACAGTATCCTCAGCCCATCCCATCACCTGACTCTGCCCCGCCCAGTTAACCACCTTACTCCTCCCATCACCTGAGTCTGCTCTACTCACCTGTTTCCCATTCCCTCATTAGAATAGTATTTAACACCTGCCTTATCCCCTTTGTCTTTGTCAGATTGTTTTTGCAGCGGAGCTTAGTGTACCTGTCACTCTACTTTTCTGACTCGATATCTGCTAGTATTATTCTCGACTCTGATTCTTGCCTGATCCCTGCCTGTTTTGACGCCTGATTATCGGATACCCTGTTTTGTGACCTTTGCCTGTTGCACTACCGAGTTTGGATTAAACCCTTTGTGGACTTTGTTTGCATCTAGTAGTTCTGTGTCGTGCTTTTGGGTTCTACCTGTTCTGGTACCGTTACACAATGCGTTCTTATCGTGTTGTTTCATGCAGGCTACATAACCGTGGACAACCCAGCAAGCATATGAATTCACTACCATTGAAATAAAAGAGGAATATAGGATACCATAAATCTCAAAACAAACAAAATGCTTGTCACATTGCGAACAACACATTGGTTGCTCACCCTCATCCTCCTGTCCGCTCATACATGAATCCCAATAAGTATCATTGTTTACATGATTGGTTGTTTCCGTGAACGGCTGAATGGGGCTGCCGCAAGGAATTGTGGGACGCCACTATCTCCTTTCCTTTCGTAAAGGAAGGTCCAGTGTATCCTATGCTAAAGGAGGCATTGAAGCACCTTTCCTTAGCGTTAGAGAATTCAAACAGACCTTATCATGGCTGCCACTTAGGGACTTCCGGGTCATTCACTCAATCAGCAGGTTTAAACACCGGTGTGGCTGATAAATTATCAGAACCCAATTCATTTTCTTACAGGGGGGAAATGGAAAGATGTTATGGGCATCTTTTATATATATATATATATATATATATAGTTTTTATTGTCTCATATGGAACAATAAATGTGATATTGCTGTACAACACAAACAATGCTCTCTGATATTGCTCTTGATTGCTTGCTGGGAATGCTTGTGAAAAGGAGGGTCCTGCCCAGATCTGGCAGGACTTTTCCAAACTGCATCGATCCCCCCCCCACACAAACGAATGAAAGAACCCATCAGAAGCTGGAAGGAGCACACAGAGGCCTTTAGTCTCCCTCATGTCTCCAGAAAGGTCACGTCTGAGTTTCAGTTCCTGCTGGTTGTCTGTCTGCTAGCCTCCATTTACCCATTTCTGACCTGGTTTCTGTTTTGGGTTTTTATTTCCCACTACCTGTCTTTCTCATCCGGTAACATAGAGTCTGTCTTGTTGAAACTGCCTGGCGGGTTTGTCTGACGTTCTGCGCCTCACAGATTGTTATATCTGTTATATGTCATTTATTTGTTTGGTTGTTGTGATGAATAAAAGGTAGAAATCTATACCGTTGCCTCAGGTTTGTGCCATTAGCGTCGTTCCCATAAAGGCATCAGATGGGGATAACATCACAGAGACAGAACAAGTAATTTCACTTGAGTTTAATTGTAACAAATAAAACTTGTGTTGACATAAAACAGAAATCCATACAGACCTCTTATTTTCCCCATTTCGCAGACTCCGAGAACCAATGTAAGAAAATAAAAAGCACTTGTTTTACTCAGAGTAGGAAATAAATAAACAAATATAAGCGTACACTTACAGACCGTTTTGGAACTGATTCATGTAACACACCATAGTTGTTGTTTTTTTGTTGTCGTCATACAATGTAGTTGTGTGTCCGTCTACATGATATACATGTGTTTCTGTGGGGGGGGGGGGGGGTGGGGGGAGGGGGAGGGGGGGTGTTTATGTAACACTTTGTGAGCGCGGCTGCGCAGTCGTCCGCAACGCGACCACGTGGCTCCGCGCTGACCGACGCGCTTCATCCTCTTCTTCTTCTGTGTTATTTACATTGACACAGACACGTGACTAGAACATAGGGGCGGGGCCAGGCGGGGTCTACTCCTCTGATTTCAAGTACAACTCATGGGGGGACTGGTGGGCTACGAGATCATCCGTGTTATTAGTGCATAGTACAAAGAGAGAGAGAAAGTGCAAGTCTTCCCTTTCACAGGTGCGACCAGAGCGGGGAGGGGGGAGGAGGGGGCGGGGCATCTCAAGAGTGCTTCCATGCATAATCAAAACAACAGGACTTGACTGATAAGATGGCCAACGGCTGCAACCGGTTCCCTTGTGACACATGAATGAATACAATGTGTGTGTGTGTGTGTGTTCTATATAGCTCTCTATATCTATATATAGATACATATGTATAGAATTATATCTAAATCATTCTGTAGGCTCTGTGTCACTGTACGGACCACACTAGCACCCAGACGCCTCGCAGCCTTTGTCAGGAAAGAACAACACATGGATAAACAAAAAAAAGTAAATACAGACTCTGCATGACGTAACGGTCCTTGGTGTGTGTGTGTGTGTGTGTGTGGGTTCAGGTGGGATATAAAAGAACGTGGCTTCGTCATTTCGCTCTTCTTCACACCGAGAGTCACCGCTCACACACTGGGAACACGACATGCTTCCGATGCGGCATCATTGCCAACATCGCTTTATATCTGTGTCGAAATGATACAACGGCAGCCAAACAGACGTTGTCTTGTTAAAAAGGTATATATATATATATATCTTTATACACACATTTCTTGTGCAAAGAGTCCCAGGAAGGAAGAGAAGCCAGAAAACATGGTGAGTACGTCTGAAACAGTCGGAACAGCGCTCTGCTCCGGGGGTCCCGTGCTGTGGTTGTCCGTCAGGTGGAGGTGTTGAACACGAGGGGGTCGGTGGTGGTGGTGGTGGTGGTGGTGATGAGCAGACATGAAATGCGTTTCTTTGCATGATTTCATACAACCCACCGCTCCACATGATCAAATCTCTCACACACAGAGTTCACAGGCAGTAACAGAACAGATCTAATACACAACGTAACTAAATCATACACAGTGATCACAAACACACAGCCGCACGCACACACACACACACACACAAAACAGAAACCGTTAAAGTAACTATATCAAAATAGGCGTGTAATATAAGGCACTAGAAATCTAAAATTAAAATTCTTATTAGATGCTGTTTGTAGTTTTAACCATTCGCTGCTTTTCATGTGACACAGACTTACAGCGTGACGCGACAACAATTAACTTCCCAGGTCAGAGGTCGTATTAGACGGTGGAGAGGGTGCCCTTTCAAGCATTACACCCCATTGTTTTTTGTTTGGAAAATGATCATTATTATCATCATCATGGCATATAACTGTAGTTAGTGACTTGACACAAAAATATATCTAATAATAATACATCTACTTATTGCACACTGAATCAGACAGAGGAACTTCGTACACGAGAGCATTCCAGTGAGAAAGGTTATTTGTATCCTTCGATAGTGAATACTGACTCCCCCCCTCCCTCCCCCCACCCTCCCCCTCTCCCCCTCCATCCCTGCTTGGAGAAAAACACTCCAAATCCTCTTTTGGACATATTTATATTCATATTTCTTTAATAAAACCTATAGTTTTGTGCATTCTTCTCTGTCTTCTGTGATGTATAAATATGGAAGTGGTTCTCCGAGCCCGTGGTGAGGGGGTGTGTCTCGGGGGAGGGGGGGGCGTGGATTTGACAATGGTAGTTCCACGGTGTCCACACCGTGTGCGCACATACACACGTCCATCACATATAACACCACTTTGTAGATTTTGTAGCGACTGTGTGTGTGTGTGTGTGTGTGTGTGTGTGTGTGTGTGAGGTGGTACATTGACTCTTGAGTGCTGTAGAAAGGAGTGATGCCGCTAACGCTAGCAGTGGTGTTGGCTAACGCTAGCAGCGGTGTTGGCTAACGCTGCTCTGTGAGACACGGTGAGAGCAGCACCGGGAGGGGAAATGAAAACTCGTCGGAGGGGGAATACAAAAAAAGAAACGTTTTGCAACCTTACCGGCGGATGACCGGATGTGACGAGGTCACAAGTCAGTAAAATAAACAACAACAAAACAACCGTAACAGCGGAAATGAAGATACACATTTCTGTGGCAATCAGAAAAAAGTGAATGGATGTTTAACATGGTGGTGTACCTTCGAGCCTTTCCCCATATATCTGTTTTACATCGGAAAATTGTGAACAATAAGGTTGAAATGGTGTTTTATTCGTCGCTGTTCGATATAACTGTACGGTAGAAATATTGTCTTTTTTTTTTCGCTCGCAGGAAACGAGAGTCTGTTTCCAAAACAAAAGCACATCTTGAGTCTTTTTTGATTTGGATA
This sequence comes from Coryphaenoides rupestris, assembly GCA_002895965.2. NCBI lineage: Eukaryota > Metazoa > Chordata > Actinopteri > Gadiformes > Macrouridae > Coryphaenoides > Coryphaenoides rupestris. The sequence goes on from PIJE02000345.1 coordinate 139,696, forward strand.
TGTTTGTTGTTGTTGTTGTTGTTGTTGTTGTTGTTGTTGTTGTTGTTGGGTTATGTCTGTTGTCCTATTGGCAATTTATCTTCCCCATAAGGTCTCTCACCGATGCTGGC
>PIJE02000345.1:153243-166673 GCA_002895965.2 Coryphaenoides rupestris
AACATTTATATCTCTTTTATCCAAAGCGCTTCACAGTATTGCCTCACATTCACCCATTCATACACTGACGGCGGTGTCAACCATGCAAGGTAACAACCAACACGTCAGGAGCAGTTAGGGTTAGGTGGCGTCTTGCTCAGGGACACCTCGACACTTAGCTAGGGGGAGCCCGAACTAGCAACCTTCCCAGTTGCCAGACAACCGCTCTTACCTCCCAGTGACAGAATGGCAGTAAACAGAGTGAGACGCAGCCGTTAGCCATACTAACGTAGATACTAATATACTCAGATACGCGCTCAAACACACTGAAAATGACACACATGCCCACATACACACCTGCAGTGGACCACCATGGGTCCTGCGTCTGGAGGGTTGCAGGCCTTGACGCGGCGCAGGAAGGCCAGGAAGGGGGTGGGGTGCTCGGGCACGCCGTGGTCCGGCCAGGCCGTGAACTGGAACTGACGCACCTCCCGCTTCTCATTGGAGCCACTCTGAATGGGGGAGGTCAGAGGTCACAGCGTAAGGGATCGTAGAGTGCGGCTCTAGCTTTGATAGTTCGTCGGCGTATTGCTATATTATATGCTATATATAAGCTCTAACATGTTTTGTTATGCCAGCATATATATCATGTATTACTATTAGCAATTATAGTTATCCACATATATAGTTACCTATTAGCCCATAGATCATTATCCAACAGATGTTATTAAAACACACTACAATCCTGATATTTTATAGCTTTTTTACAGATCTATTATATCCATTTATTATCTATCAAACATATTATCATCATTATTAGTTAGCAATTTGTTCAGTTTCAACATACACAAGAGTCCTGATTTTTTATTACATTTTTACAGAACTTGACAAGAGATTCAGTGAAATGGGAGCATTAATTATTATGTGTGTGTGTGTGGAGCGCCCTACCTTGTAGAGGGCCAAAGGTTTCTGACGGAGTAGGTGGCGAGCTCCACCGTGTCCAGCAGGGTCACCTGGATCAGCCCGTAGGTCTCTGTCCCGCGGGTCGGCCAGTACTGGTCACACTTCACCTGCAGAGGTTGGGAGGCAGCGCCACGGAGGAGGAGGAGGAGGAGGAGGAGGAGGACGACCAGTCAGATGGCGGTAAGGATGCAGACAATTTATTCCAATGTTGAAGTGTGTACGCATGTGTTTGTGTATGTGTGTGTGCCTGTGTGTGTGTGTGTGTGGTGTGTGTGTGTGTTTGTGTCAGACCAAGACATCCACAGAGTGTGAGTGTGTAACAGTGAGCTGGTGGGGTCCATATTGAAGCCCATCTGTTAGACACGGGGGGGCAAACAACACGTGTGGACGGGCAGTGTTCATGCGGACAGTGTTGACAGGTGAGTGTGTTTGTGACAAACGGTGTGTGTGTGTGTGTGTGTGTGAGAGCGAGCCTCATGCTGATTTACGGCTCCTTTCTAATGCCTAAACATTTTTGAAAGATGAATTAATTAATTAGGAATAACTGACTCTGCTGTGCTGAGAATTTTTGAAATCCATTTGAATCCCTAAATCTGTTCTTGAGTTTTTTCTACATCATTTCTGGTTGCTATATGTATTTACATAAAATACAACCACACAGGACACCAAATCCCAGCATGCTTTGCTTAGCTGATGCAAGACATTGAGTCCCCCACCCCCCATATAAAGGCAGATACATCTGTAGGTCTATGGTTCAGCCTCAGACACCAGAGGTAATGAGGGGGGTTAGTGTTAGTGCTAGGGGAGGTGGGGGGGGGCGGAGGGGAGGTTGGCAGAATCAGGCCAAACCAAACGCTATGTGCTGATCCCTCCACTGCGCACATCAAAAGACTGCAAGGCTCTCAGCTGGGGCTTGCTCTGCATTCCACTGCTTCAGACTGAGTATTATTATGCGTTTTGGCTCGGCACATAAGGGCTGTAATTACATCGTTTCTACCATCGCTTTCCCATCGCGCCGTGAGACTCTGTGTGGGTCTGGAGGGGGGCCGGGAAGGGGCGGTGGGACGGGGGGCAGACCCGACCACCACCAAAGCCTCCACGCCGCGGTGTTCAGCCCCTTGTATCAAGAAAACCAATCCACATTCACATATATGGTCTTCTTCTTATGTACGTTGACCCCCGGGTCTCCTTGTGGTTTCATAATATGGGCGGCTGGGGGAGCATCTCTTGCTGGGATCATGCAGAACACATTGTCTGTGGCCAGGGAGGGTAGAGACATAGTGGCACATCGTTAAGTGGTTTTAATTTAAACGTGGCTGCGTTCCGTAGGTCCGACGGCGCAGAAGCGGTTGCGGATCTCCTTGAAATGGGCCCTCCACACACACACACACACACACACACCCACACACTAAATCCTACCCCCCGCCCCCCTTGATTCTTCATTGATGTATTTCTAGGGATTCCGGATTATTATATTGGATTGGTAAGGCCTATATCTCAGGCCATGACCGCTCAAATGTTTCCACAATTGTCGGCAACTTGTGTGTCCCTGGTAAGCAGGTCTCCAAAAAGTGTGGTACCACGTAGCCCGTAGGGGGCGCTATAATTTGTGGTCAAATTTAAACCCTCAGGCCCGCCGCCTCGATGGACTAACATTTCTCAAACTAGGTAGATAAGCCTTATTTGCTATGCTGAACATTTTTGCCTCTTGGACCAATAAGTCTGTGTGGATAGATTTTACAAATAACCATAATCCAAATTCTATGGACATGCCTGACTCAGAACCTTATTTGGAATTTTTATCAAATGAATCAAATGAAAATTTCAAGTGCTAATGTGCAAATAAAATCCATTTGCTTTTGAACCATGACTCAGATTCGCTCCAAATCACTGAGTGGAGATGTTAACTCAAAGTGATTCTGAGAAAAGATGTTGAGTTGAATTGTTTGTGCGGAAAAAAATTCCCCCCAAAAAAATCCCAAAGCCAAATTTGGTACACATGGAAGTGCCTGACTGGAAAAATGGCTGAGCAGAAATCTGAATATGAAATGAGTGACTGTTAATCACAAGTGTTCAGAGGGTGCCAGGCCCTTGGAACTAGGTATGCACCGAGAGGATGTCCCACTTAAGAAGTGTGCCAGGTTTGGTGTCCATAGCTCAATCAATCTATAAGTGCTCAGCTAAGCGCTAGGCACCACCTCACCCACAGGGGCCCAAAAACACACATGAACGGCATTTACTTTCAAACCGGCCCCGGAATGTGACATGCCTTCGTGAATCTCTAGAAAAGGGCAATACTGGAGGCTGGCTGGAGTCGGGGGTGCGTGTGGGCTGTGTGAACACCTTTCAAGACTGCTTTCAGTCCTGGTTGTAAATGGTCTTTAAACTGAGAAACTACGGCTTAATGGTTTAACCAGAGTAGAGCAATGCACAAGCAATGTGTCAGTATGCTTATCCCTGTTAGTATCACACTCTATCATCGCGTGGGCATTCCTGGAACTGAGACATCTGTACCACAACACAGCAAGGAAACGGTGGAGAACGGCCCAACCAAAGACGAGGTGGGGGAGAGTTCACCGTGAACCCTAGCTCGCCCCGTGTCCTCTAGCGCAGTGGTTCTCAACCGCCCCTGGAACACTGGTCACCAGGCCGCACAGATTTAGAAATTATTGGTTTTTTGACTTCCATCAAATTTGAATATGTGCCATTAGTCTATTTTTTTACTGTACCTATTTCAATTTAGCAGCACAATGAGCCACTGGGTGTCATTAACCCAACTATAGTTGCGCAAACTAAGTAAGTTTGCAGTAGGTGTGAAAACATGCTGTAAAATAAGAATGCTTTCAAAAATAGAAATGTTAAGTTTATTTTTTATCAATTAACAAAATGCATGAACAGAAGAAGTGAATGAACACAAGAAAAATAAATATTTCAAATCAATATTTGGTGTGACCACCCTTTGCCTTCAAAACAGCATAAATTCTTCTAGGTCTACTTGCACACAGTTTTTGAAGGAACTCGGCAGGTAGGTTGTTCCAAACATCTTGGAGAACTAGCCACAGTTCTTCTGTGGATTTAGGCAGCCTCAAATGTTTCTGTCTCTTCATGTAATCCCAGACAGACTCAATGATGTTGAGATGGTTGTACCTGGGTCCCACTGGCAATTCTGAGCTGATGGCACTGCTGGACATCTTCCGATTGTGAAGGGAAGTAAGCATGATGTGTCTTTCATCTGTTGCACTAAGTTTCCTTGGCCGACCACTGCGTCTACGGTCCTCAACGTTGCCCGTTACTTTGTGTTTCTTCAACAGAGCTTGGACAGCACACCTGGAAACCCCTGTCTGCCTTGAAATTTCTGCCTGGGAGAGACCTTGCTGATGCAGTATAACTACCTTATGTCTTGTTGCTGTGCTCAGTCTTGCCATGGTGTATGACTTCTGACATTAAACTGTCTTCAGCAACCTCACCTTGGAAGCAGAGTTTGGCTGTTCCTCACCCAGTGTTAACCCTCCTACACAGCTGTTTCTGTTTCAGTTAATGATTGTGTTTCAAACTACATATTCAATTGATGATCATTAGCACCTGTTGGTTAATTGGTTAATCACACACCTGACTATATGCCTACAACATCCCTGACTTTGTGCAAGTGTACGTAGAAGAATTGATGCTGGTTTGAAGGCAAAGGGTGGTCACACCAAATATTGATTTGATTTAGATTTTTCTTCTGTTCACTCACTTAGCATTTTGTTAATTGATAAAAAAAATAAACATTAACATTTCTATTTTTGAAAGCATTCTTATTTTACAGCATTTTTTCACACCTGCCTAAAACCTTTGCACAGTACTGTATGTCTGAATAAAGGTATTTCACTCACGGCCTGTCAAATGCCTGTAACTATGCAGTTTGTGTTTGCTAAACGTGATCCAAGTCCCAACATCTATATTTGTTCATGACCTCATTATTATGCTCTCTGATCAGAGATTAGGGAGCATAATTAGCATTAAGATGCGTTAAACACACCTTAGATAACAATGGCAAAGAAACAGACTTTGATAGAATGTGATAGATTAGAAAAAGTTCTTTACTTGGCACAATAATTATACGCGTGATGCCATTATAACTGTTTTGCTAATTGTGAGACTGTTACTGTCTATTAATAAAACTGTATTATCACACATTCTATTATTAACAATGGCGCTAAAGTCACTGTGTTAACTCAATTAAATGGGGCAGGCATTGGCCAAAAATAAAAATATAATAATAATAATAATAATAAGCCCTCTCCATAGTGTGTGAAAACTTTGCGTCAAATTTGCGTAGCGGGCCACAGTACCAAAAAAGGGGTTGAGGAGCCCTGCTCTAGAGCGAGAAACACTTCACAGCACAACAGTGACAACCGTGGGCGAACTTGCGGTGAGCTTGAACACAACTCAACAGAGTGACGGGTGTGAAGCAGGATAGAGGAGGAGGAGGAGGAGGAGGAGGAGGAGGAGGAGGGTGATGGAACAGGGAGAGAGAGAGAGAGAGGGAGAGAGAGCAGGCAGAGTCATGTGAGGAGAGGAGAGGTTGTACACCAGGAGTAGCGAAGGAGAGAGGGAGGTCTTGCCTTAGAGAAGAAAAAAGAGGGCATCTGAGGGTCAAACAGACACAACAGACACGGTTGGAGAGGTCTGAACGCACAGCGCCATCAACACAAAGCACAGGGTCCTCATACGCACAAACAGCAGCTCGGTTAACAAGAAAGAAATCTCTATGTATATTTATAGATGCACATAAATATGATGTACATACAGTATATCTTTTTCCTGCTCAGGGATACGACGTGGCATTGCGTCGTGTGGTTAGAAGGCCATTCATGATTCATGTGGCGTACCTCTGACAGTACAGTACATGTATATTTCATCGCTTGAGCTTTCCTATAATCGTGTATGCATCACCGCAGTTTACCTACACATTTAAATTCAATCATTTAAATGCATACAGTGTGAAATATATAGGTGAATAAAGAAATTCTCAATGTATTGGTTCAGGTGGTAATTAAGTTGAATACATAATGTATTGTTCCATTAAACTCACAGATAGCACCCTCTGCCCTACGGATTATACCATGAAATTGGACAGGTCCATTTCATAGGCAAATGTGCAACGATCTATTATTGCGGCAGTCTATTGGTATTAGCATCCACAGGGATCGTCTATGCTATCCTCGCTTCTCTCTCTCTCTCTCTCTCTCTCTCTCTCTCTCTCTCTGTCATTGTGGCCCGGTGTCGCTCACCCGTGACTTCTCCTCCAGTTTGGTCATCATGATGATGTTGGCGGTGTGTTGCTCCCACACCAGCCTCCAGAAGTCACAGAAGGTCTCGGGCAGGGAGCCCTGTGTGGCGATGTAGGCACTCTGCCGCCGGTAGCCGTCGATGTAGTTGGCGTTGATGTAGTCGCTGCCCGGCACCCCTGTGATGGGTTAGGGGGGTTGAGTGGGTGGGTTTGGATGGATGGGTGGGTGAGTGGAGATGGGTGAGTGGAGATGGGTGAGTGGTGTTGGGAGGGTGGGGTTGGACGAACGGATGCGGTTGAGTGGGGTGGGGTTGGATGGATGGGTGGGGTTGAATGGGTGGTGATGGATGGATGGGTGGGTGGTGTTGGGAGGGTGGGGTTGAATGGGTGGTGTTGGATGGGTGGGTTGTGTTGGGAGGGTGGGGTTGAATGGGTGGTGTTGGATGGGTGGGTGGTGTGGGACAGATGGGTGGGGTTGAGTGGGTGGGTTGGATGGATGGGTGGGGTGGATGAGTGGGAGAGAGAGAGAGAGAGAGAGAGAGAGAGAGAGAGAGAGAGAGAGAGAGAGAGAGAGAGAGAGAGAGCGAGAGAGAGATGAGACGACATGATGATGAAACATGATTAAAGTGGTGCCCCTGGTATTCACGGCTGCAGTGAGTGTCCACTGTGTGTGTGTGAGTGACATCTCTCTGAAAAGACTGGATGGATCTGTACGGATTATTAAATGTCCGCCGTCGATAAAGGACAGGGACTATATGAGGATGAGGATGATGAGTGCATGTGTGTGTGTGTGTGTGTGTGTGTGTGTGTGTGCGACGTGTGGTGTTTGTTCAGCAGCCAGGACCACAGGCCTCCTCTGAGTCTACACTGGACGTGTCAAATATCAACGCCTTGAATATCAACCTGACTCTCTGTCCGCCCTGTGAACAAATCGTCTGACAGCACAGACAAGAGAGAGTGTGTGTGCCCGCATGCGTGCGTGTGTGTGTGTGTGTGTGTGTGTTTGTGCATGTGTTTGATTTATGATCTGTCCTGCTTATCTGAGGGCTTAATACCATAATCCCCAAAATCACTGAGTCACAGCGACGGCATGCATGCACGTCCAAAACACACACTGTGACACACACACACACACACACACACACACAAAGTGACACACAAAGTGACACACACACACTGTGACACACAGGGGTTTTGCTGTGACCTAATTCTGCCAGACGGGTACATTAACCAGCCTTGGATCTATGTGAGGACAGTTTATAGGAGAGGAGACACTTCAAGCACCACACATGGAGGACCCTGCCTGGGAGCCGGCTAGCTTCCCTGCTAGCAGCGCCTTCTTTAAACACACACACACACACACACACACACACACACACACACACACACACACACACACACACACACACACACACACACACACACACACACACACACACACACACAAACACACAGCTGCAGCATCGCCCGCCTGCACCCCTACTTTCAATGGACCCTGGAATACAGGATATGTGTGCATGCTGCAAATGTATGTATAACACACACACCACACACACCACCACACACACACACACACACACAGTCCATGTGTTGGGCTTGACAGAGGGGTGTTGTAAGACGTTTGGAGCAAGCCGGAACAGTGCTTGTGACATGTGTTTATGAAGCGTAGTCTGGAGACAGCTTGACTAAAAGCTGCAACTTAATTGCAAAGCTAAGACACTGTGGAGTTAGCAGATAACTCATGCACACACGCACGCACACACGCACACACACACACACACACACGGAGACACACACGGAGACACACACACACACACACACACACATGGAGACACACACACACACACACAAAGAAATGAAGCACACACATGTACATTTACTTAGACACACAAACACACACACACACCCAGACACACACACATACACACACACAGACACACACAGGATGGCAGGTATGCAGCATTGGCAGTTTCTGTGGGTCATGCATTAGCGAATGAAAAGCTACAGAAATTATATTCCTTTTTCTGTGTACCTGACACGAGCACACATTGTGCATGTGACGGCATGTCGGTACTTTTTATGCGGATGCACTAGAATACGCTGAAGCACATACACCTGTTTTCTGAGTTTGTGTGTATGTGTGTGTGTGTGTGTGTGTGTGTGTGTGTGTGTGTGTGTAAAAGGCTCCAGGACTGGCGGGGGTGGCGGTGGTGGTGGTGGTGGTGATGGTGGTGCTGCTGCTCTGCCCAGATAAGGCTCATCTGTCTGGGCTTGGCCTCCCACAGCCTCCCCCTCCTCTCCACACAGCAGCTGCCAGTTACCTAGCCTCAGGTCTCCTCAGCAGAGCTGGCTGGGCGTGCGTCGCACCACACACACACACACACACACACCAAAAGGCTCATCTGGGCCACTTTTCTCTCTCTCTCTCTCTTTTGTTCTCGTTTTGGGAACCCAGGGAATCATATAATTATGTGTAATTTAGTGAACAACAAAGGGCTGAATTAAATAAATAAGTCGTGGTAGAAGTTATTATTCATGTACATCGTGCAATGCGACAGGTGACTAGATCTGTCTGCAGTGGACGTGTGCATATCCAGTCCAGGAAATAAGATCAAACAAGTATTTTGCGAAATATAGAAATATATTGAAATGTACATGAAATATATTTTTGTTGCTTCTTGCTTATCGTTCTGATACAGGCATCGAGTCTGTCTTGAGGTCAGTACATATAACACTCTCATGTTTGAACTGGAACTGGAACACATGCGCACTTACAGAGAAAGCGATTCTTACACACACACACACACCCACCCACGCACGCACGCACGCACGCACCCACGCACGCACGCACGCACGCACGCACGCACGCACGCACGCACGCACGCACGCACGCACACACGCACACACACACACACATACGAGAGTAGCGCCTTACCCTCGATGTTGGTGAGGACCACCCTGGAGTGGTCGTAGGCGATGACGTTGGCGTAGCGGTTCTTTGGCTTGTTCACCTCCAGGTTGGAGTTCTCCCACGTGAACTGCTGACCGGGGTCCACCGACTGCAACACATGAGTACCATCATGAAAGGTCAAAGTTCAACACTCACAAACGACGACGCCGCTGCTGCTGCTACACGGTGTTTCATTGTGGCTGTGTGTGTATATACGGCTACGCTTCGTTGTGGCCACTGAAGCAACAGCGATTCCTAAGCACTTACTAATACACCAATAAAAATACTAATAAAAACGTCGGACAAAAGAAATCAAAAGTGAGCCCTTGTTACTTACTGCTATGGCTGCCCTGCACTCTATTTAAATGTTTTAGGAAACTCAGCCAAGCAGCACTTAAGGTTGTGCAGTCCCTCCACTATTGATCGTGCGCTTTGATTGTTCTCGGCCATCACCTGGAAGTCGCTGTGGATAAAAGCATTAGCTAAATGACTAAATGTAAATGTATATGCGAGTGAATTAGGCCTCGCTCAGTGGAGGGATGTGTAAGGAGAGCTCTGTTTTCCTCCCGACTCTCCCCCTCCCGTGTGGTTTAAGTGATGGATCGGAGGAAAACTCCCGAAATGAAAACGTCAGCGATTGATGCCGCTTGGCCTTTGATGAATGAAATCGGAGGGGGGGCCACGACGGTGAGCCTGAGCAGCATTGTTCATCTGAACTCCATTCATCTCTATCATGGCTTGTGCAGAGGCCCTAGCACCATGCCAGGTGGTTCATCACCCCTGCCGGTTTGATTGTGTTCACACACACTACTACTGAATCATCATCATCATCATCATCATCATCATCATCATCATCATCGTCACCCTGTCTACCACCACTATTGGTCAGAATCAAATATGTTCAAGTGAAAAAACGGCACTTGAAAGTTTGTCGCCTAGCACAACACTGGGTTCCTCCACTGGCCGCAGGCTACGGTTGAGAGCGCGCCGAGTCTCTGTACCGCTGGCGGCCAACCCGCGGCACCTGTCTGAGCGCTGCCCAGCCGGCGACAAAGAACCTGGAAGCACCTATAAGATGGTTGCTGTGGACACTCGGTCATGGTCGAATCCCAATCTCACTGAGAGAAGACCGAGATAAGAAGTTCCCCAATTTTAAGGAAAATAGAAGAAGATTAAGTCCCCGGCATTTTGTTGTGTAGCTCTAAAAATGTACCCTCTAGGTTGGCACAGCAATTTATCTCTTAAAAAAAAAGGAAATGGTGAGGTAGGGGCACTACCCTGGAGGCAGTGCTTACAGGCATTGTCTAATCTCTCAGTTGTACCATAACAACACAATCGCAGCCCGGGTGACGGATAACCAGGCAACGTTTAACTGGAAAGGGGATTTAGTTTTTCCCTCTCTCTCTCGCTACGAACTCGCTGCGAAGACACATAACCCAGAAGATGCGGAGGCCCGCTCTGGACAGCCCCCCCGGGGAGCGGCTGTATGAACGGTGTATATATACCAAACCTAATTCCTCTGGGAGTGAAGGGACGGTCGTACCAGAGCAACACATGCGGCTCCCGGAGGGTAATTGCAGTGTGTGTGTGTGTGTGTGTGTGTGTGTGTGTGTGTGTGTGTGTGTGTGTGTGTGTGTGTGTGTGTGTGTGTGTGTGTGAGCGGCGCTGTGAGCAGACATGAGGTCATTATGGGGCTGGCAATGAGGAGGGAAGCAGAGCGAAGACCAGAGCAATTTAGCGATTGTGAATATTTCACGATACATAATTATGGTGAGGTCGGAGAAAAATAGCGGGCAGTGGGGTTCGATGAGTATGTGTGTGTGTGTGTGTGTGTGTATACATACGTTCTTTTCACTGCCCATCATCATGTGTGTCTAATTATCACACCACAATCATTACTGGTCTCTCTCTCTCTCTCTCTCTCTCTCTCTCTCTCTCTCTCTCTCTCTGTCTCTCTCTATCTCCCTCTCTGTCTCTCCACCCCTCTCTCTCTCTCTGTGTCCTTGTTAAGGAGGTTTAGTTCTGAACAAAGCACACAGCCATGCAGGGAGAATGTGTGGCCCGGTGCAGTGCACCACAATTAAATGTGGCTTCTCTCTATCTCCCTCCCTCTCGCTGCTTAGACTCCAAAACCCTCCCCCCCCAGTCTCTCCTTTTCCATATTTTGTATGTAATACACATCTGTCAAACACAATATCTGCTTTGTCTCTGTTCCGCGAGCTAATTAGCCGTCGGTCTGGTCTAAACTCTTTGCACCGCGGCCGTCGGTGTAAACATGATTCCGTTGTGAGGGCAGAGCTATGAAAAAAAACCAAAAAACTTTGGGGATTTTTTCGCAGCTGCACGACGGCGCTCCTTGTAGCAGCAGCAGAAACGTCTGTTGCTACAAAATGAAGAAATAAAGAAATGTTTTGGTGGGATCTATTTAGCTCCCTGGTTAAGCACAACGTGTTCTGGAAAATTATTATCTCTGAGATGAGGATGCCCCCTCCCCGCTCCACGCCAACTTGAGAAAACTAATCAAAACAGCTTATTTCTCTCTCCCCTATCTCTGCCTTTCTCTCCTCTTTATTGCCGTCTCTGTATCTCTGTATCCAAAAAAAGTGAGGTCTGAATTATGTGGGGGAAGCAGCGCCTTGAAATTGCTATTGTGTTGATTTTCCTGTCTTGAACATGGCACCTCAACCGGGAGACATTAACATTTACATTGTTTACAAGAAAGGCCGTGTGTCAGACAGGGGTTAGCAACAAGCTGCTTTCTTATCGCTTAATGTTGATGCACAACAATAGGATTTGGAGGAACAAGGGATTTGAAATCTTCCTCCATATTCGTATCATCTAGTATTCAAGTGGGTTCTCTGAGATATACTTCTGTGAACTATTTGAGTCAGCAACCTGAACTCCATGCCAGAAGTGTTGCACTGATTTCCAAGGCGAGCACACACTTTAAAATAGCAATCGAAAAGTTAGTTTACAAACTGCACGGCCACTTTGTCACCGATTGCCATTTAAAATTAGTTTACAGCTCGATTCAACCCTCGTACGTGGAGGTGGAAATACAAAGAGAAATAAAAGCAAACCTTTATTTTTTCCTACAACCTCCACAAAGCCTCTTGATGTTATTTGATATGAAGTGAGGCAGTGCAACTCCCAGCACAGCGGCTCCCCTTAATGCGGTGAGGAGCGAGGAGGAAATAGGCAGTCGTACCTCGTACTCCTGGGAGAACTTGAGGTTGTCGTTTGCCTTGAGGCGCTCAATGTGATCAGCCAGCTCCGAGATAGCCACCGGGGGATGGCTGGCCATGCCTGTCCAGCGCAGAGAGGGGGAGGGGGGAGAGAGACAGAGAGAACACAGAATGACCACACATTCAATTCACATTCCGTCTTTCCGGGGTGAAATGTCAAAGTTAGGATCGCCCGTGGAGGTGTTGTTTAGTGTTGGTTTCCGTGGCCGGCGGGGGAAGCAAATGGAGAAGTGTTTCTTGCAGTTAGGTGATGTTTAGTTTCAGGGTTGGAACGATTAGTATGTTGTGAGAGCTGTGTTCCCAGAGAAGACGTCGGCCGCCGTGAAGCATTGAGCATGTTTTCAAACGTGAGCCAGGCGGTGAAATAGGCGCTTCCTGATGGGATGGGATGGACGTTGTTAGACAGCATGATCGTGTCAAAGAAAGAGAGAGAGAGAGAGAGAGAGAGAAAGAAAGAGAAGAGAAAGAGAGAAATAAAGAGTCAAAGCTGAGGAGGATCCGGGGCAGACTAAACTGCCAACTGACTTGACAAACGCCGATAACCACGGTACACTGATACACGGTAGGCTGAAAAGGGGAAACAACACCAGGATTAATCCATCGTCCAAAGAACAAACACAAGTACTGAGACTAAGACATGTCAACTCACACCAATCAGGTGTGTGTGTGTGTGTGTGGCGTGAGGCCTACCTGGGGTCTGGAAGTTGATCCTGCGCAGCTCCACAGGATCCGTGGGGTGGTGAGACGACATGGCCTTGCTGCACGGGAAGCTGCCCTTCCTGCCCTCTGCCTCTGCCCTCTTCCTGCAGTCACAACACACACATCCCCTTACACCTCCACCCTTCCTGCAGTCACAACACACACATCCCCTTATACCTCCACTCTTCCTGCAGTCACAACACACACACATCCCCTTACACCTCCACTCTTCCTGCAGTCACAACACACACACACACACACACACATCCCCTTACACTTTCTGCACACACACAACCCCTTACACCTTACCACGCTTCCT
>PIJE02000345.1:166876-201876 GCA_002895965.2 Coryphaenoides rupestris
TCTTCCTGCAGTACAACAACATACACATCCCCTTACACCTCCCTTCCTGCAGTCACAACACACACACATCCCCTTACACCTCCACTCTTCCTGCAGTCACAACACACACATCCCCTTACACCTCCACTCTTCCTGCAGTCACAACACACACATCCCCTTACACCTCCACAATTCCTGCAATCACAACACACATCCCCTTATACCTCCACTCTTCCTGCAGTCACAACACACACACACACACACATCCCCTTACACCTCCACGCTTCCTGCAGTCACAACACACACACATCCCCTTACACCTCCACAATTCCTGCAGTCACAACACACACACCCTTACACCTCCACACTTCCTGCAGTCACAACACACACACACACACACATCCCCTTACACCTCCACGCTTCCTGCAGTCACAACACACACACATCCCCTTACACCTCCACGCTTCCTGCAGTCACAACACACACACATCCCCTTACACCTCCACGCTTCCTGCAGTCACAACACACACACATCCCCTTACACCTCCACAATTCCTGCAGTCACAACACACACACATCCCCTTACACCTCCACAATTCCTGCAGTCACAACACACTCACATCCCCTTACCCCTTCCAGCACCTGCTGCCTCTGCACACTGGCTAACCTACCACTAATACTACCACAGTCTAGTATAATCTAGTGGTGTAGTATAGCGTAGCATAGTTTAGTTTAATATATTTTTGTATAGTATAGTCTCGTATAGTATAGCATAGTATAGTTAAGTATAGTATAGCATAATATAACACAGTATAGCACAGTATTGTACAGTCATCCTTTGGTAGATTAAAAATAGGATGGTATATGTACAGTATACGTACATAATTGGATTATGTTATGCCTCGCATTTTTACAAAGCACCTGGTGGGTTTCTTTTCTTAGAATATAGCAGCAGGCAGAGGGAACAGTGGCTCTGGGTTTATTTACCTGTCAGGTTTGCTGGGTCGGTGAATAGAGGAGCAGAGCGAGGCAGAGAGAGAGAGAGAGAGAGAGAGAGAGAGAGAGAACAAGGTGAACGCCCAGGACCACAACACCTGGAGCCCCACCGCGCTCTGCGTCCCACACAGGGAGTCAGCATCAACGTCAATGGAAATCCAGGTTTTCTAAGTATCATGTTTCTATTCACATTCATTAGCTTCATTAGCCAGCCACACACACACACACACACACACACGTATCTCAATAATCATGCAACGCTGTCTTTCTACTTTGTGTTTATATGGAAGGAACCACTAAACAACGACAATTAACAATTTGTCACATCCCCCATCAACCAATTTCAATTTGTATTGTGATATATATACAAATAATGATGACTGCTAATCCAAATCCATAGCTTGAATTGTGTCTCCTTGTCTTAAAGCTCCTACAATCTATCTTTCTCTCTACACTCTACCCCCCTTTCTCTCTCTCTCTCTCTCTCTCTATGCACTCCATCCCTCCTTCTCTCTCTCTAAACTCCATCCTTACTAGGGTTGCTCCCTGGGATCCCGGGATTCCCGGGAAATCTTCAGTCCCTTTAGTACCGGGAATTAGCAACGGGTCCCGGTATTTAAATTTTTTTAATTTTTTTAATTTTTTTGGAGGGGGTATTTGTTAACTTTTTATAACTATGTTGCATTAATAGTAGCCTAAACTAATCATACATACTCAATATATTGTGCAAATATTATTCTTTTCTTGTTTAGATAGGCAGGCATACGAACTACCTGTAGAAGGATGGCTGGCCATGCCTGTCCAGCGCAGAGAGGGGGAGGGGGGAGAGAGACAGAGAGAACACAGAATGACCACACATTCAATTCACATTCCGTCTTTCCGGGGTGAAATGTCAAAGTTAGGATCGCCCGTGGAGGTGTTGTTTAGTGTTGGTTTCCGTGGCCGGCGGGGGAAGCAAATGGAGAAGTGTTTCTTGCAGTTAGGTGATGTTTAGTTTCAGGGTTGGAACGATTAGTATGTTGTGAGAGCTGTGTTCCCAGAGAAGACGTCGGCCGCCGTGAAGCATTGAGCATGTTTTCAAACGTGAGCCAGGCGGTGAAATAGGCGCTTCCTGATGGGATGGGATGGACGTTGTTAGACAGCATGATCGTGTCAAAGAAAGAGAGAGAGAGAGAGAGAGAGAGAAAGAAAGAGAAGAGAAAGAGAGAAATAAAGAGTCAAAGCTGAGGAGGATCCGGGGCAGACTAAACTGCCAACTGACTTGACAAACGCCGATAACCACGGTACACTGATACACGGTAGGCTGAAAAGGGGAAACAACACCAGGATTAATCCATCGTCCAAAGAACAAACACTGTACTGAGACTAAGACATGTCAACTCACACCAATCAGGTGTGTGTGTGTGTGTGTGTGGCGTGAGGCCTACCTGGGGTCTGGAAGTTGATCCTGCGCAGCTCCACAGGATCCGTGGGGTGGTGAGACGACATGGCCTTGCTGCACGGGAAGCTGCCCTTCCTGCCCTCTGCCTCTGCCCTCTTCCTGCAGTCACAACACACACATCCCCTTACACCTCCACCCTTCCTGCAGTCACAACACACACATCCCCTTACACCTCCACTCTTCCTGCAGTCACAACACACACACATCCCCTTACACCTCCACCCTTCCTGCAGTCACAACACACACATCCCCTTATACCTCCACACTTCCTGCAGTCACAACACACACATCCCCTTATACCTCCACTCTTCCTGCAGTCACAACACACACACATCCCCTTACACCTCCACCCTTCCTGCAGTCACAACACACACATCCCCTTATACCTCCACTCTTCCTGCAGTCACAACACACACACATCCCCTTAAACCTCCACTCTTCCTGCAGTCACAACACACACACATCCCCTTACACCTCCACTCTTCCTGCAGTCACAACACACACATCCCCTTACACCTCCACACTTCCTGCAGTCACAACACACACATCCCCTTACACCTCCACTCTTCCTGCAGTCACAACACACACATCCCCTTACACCTCCACCCTTCCTGCAGTCACAACACACACATCCCCTTACACCTCCACCCTTCCTGCAGTCACAACACACACATCCCCTTATACCTCCACACTTCCTGCAGTCACAACACACACACATCCCCTTACACCTCCACCCTTCCTGCAGTCACAACACACACATCCCCTTACACCTCCACCTTCCTGCAGTCACAACACACACATCCCCTTATACCTCCACTCTTCCTGCAGTCACAACACACACACATCCCCTTACACCTCCACTCTTCCTGCAGTCACAACACACACACATCCCCTTACACCTCCACTCTTCCTGCAGTCACAACACACACATCCCCTTACACCTCCACACTTCCTGCAGTCACAACACACACACATCCCCTTACACCTCCACTCTTCCTGCAGTCACAACACACACACATCCCCTTACACCTCCACGCTTCCTGCAGTCACAACACACACACATCCCCTTACACCTCCACGCTTCCTGCAGTCACAACACACACACATCCCCTTACACCTCCACAATTCCTGCAGTCACAACACACTCACATCCCCTTACCCCTTCCAGCACCTGCTGCCTCTGCACACTGGCTAACCTACCACTAATACTACCACAGTCTAGTATAATCTAGTGGTGTAGTATAGCGTAGCATAGTTTAGTTTAATATATTTTTGTATAGTATAGTCTCGTATAGTATAGCATAGTATAGTTAAGTATAGTATAGCATAATATAACACAGTATAGCACAGTATTGTATAGTCATCCTTTGGTAGATTAAAAATAGGATGGTATATGTACAGTATACGTACATAATTGGATTATGTTATGCCTCGCATTTTTACAAAGCACCTGGTGGGTTTCTTTTCTTAGAATATAGCAGCAGGCAGAGGGAACAGTGGCTCTGGGTTTATTTACCTGTCAGGTTTGCTGGGTCGGTGAATAGAGGAGAGAGAGAGAGAGAGAGAAGACAGACAGAGAGAGAGAGAGAGAGAGAGAGAGAGAGGAGAGAAGGAAGAGAGAGAGAGAGAGAGAGAGAGAGAGAGAGAGAACAAGGTGAACGCCCAGGACCACAACACCTGGAGCCCCACCGCGCTCTGCGTCCCACACAGGAGTCAGCATCAACGTCAATGGAAATCCAGGTTTTCTAAGTATCATGTTTCTATTTCACATTCATTAGCTTCATTAGCCAAGCACACACACACACACACACACACACACGTATCTCAATAATCATGGCAACGCTGTCTTTCTACTTGTGTTTATATGGAAGGAACCACTAAACAACGACAATTAACAATTGTCACATCCCCCATCAACAATTTCAATTGTATTGTGATATATAACAAATAATGATGACTGCTAATCCAAATCCATAGCTTGAATTGTGTCTCCTTGTCTTAAAGCTCCTACAATCTATCTTTCTCTCTACACTCTACCCCCCTTTCTCTCTCTCTCTCTCTCTCTCTATGCACTCCATCCCTCCTTCTCTCTCTCTAAACTCCATCCTTACTAGGGTTGCTCCCTGGGATCCCGGGATTCCCGGGAAATCTTCAGTCCCTTTAGTACCGGGAATTAGCAACGGGTCCCGGTATTTAAATTTTTTTAATTTTTTTAATTTTTTTGGAGGGGGTATTTGTTAACTTTTTATAACTATGTTGCATTAATAGTAGCCTAAACTAATCATACATACTCAATATATTGTGCAAATATTATTCTTTTCTTGTTTAGATAGGCAGGCATACGAACTACCTGTAGAAGGAGCTGAAGAGACGAGACGCGGAGTGTAGTTGTATTGTTGCTCTGTGGCCCAGACACCACCCAGAGTCTACCTTTTATTGTGCTTTCCCAAGGAGACGGATTGTTATTTTGGACATTAATCCGCCGTTCTGATGGGGGGGGGGGGGTGGGGGGGGACAGTGGGAGGGGGGGGTGGGGGGGGGGAGGGGGGGGGGGGGAGGGGGGGGGGGGGAGAGGGGGGGAGGGTGGGAGGATGAGAGGAGGGGGGGGGGGGGGGGGGGGGGGTCCGTTAATTTGCGGTTCTGATGGGGGGGGGGGTGCTCCGTTAATTCGCAGTTCTGATCCGGGAGGGGGGGTGGATATTGGTGGAGACCCCAGCGTCCCCAATAAATTCTATGCCCATGTGCTTTCCCATAATACATTTCCCATACATAACATTCCTCATAATCCCTCCGGCCCCCCACATCATCTGCGGTGGCCCCGCCCCCCCCTGGCCGCTACACAATGTAACGAAGATAGTTGGTTTTTTTCTATATGAGAATTTCAACAGAATTGCTGCATGTTCTTCATAGAAATAATTTGTATAAAATTTGTATTCGATAAAATAGCGTTGTTCTGTTGCATTTATTTATATAGGCCTAGCATTAAATTAGTATTAAAAGGCACTTCCGGTTTCTGCGGGAATCCCGGGAAGGGGCTCTATAATCCCGGGATTTCGCTCTCTCTCTCTCTCTCTCTACCTCTCTCTCTCTCTCCCTCTCTCTCTCTCTCTCTCTCTCTCTCTGTCTCTCTACTCTCTCTCTCTCTCTCTCTCTCTCTCTCTCTCTCTCTCTCTCTCTCTCTCTCTCTCTCTCTCTCCTCTCTCTCTCTCTTCTCTCTCTCTCTCTCTCTCTCTCTCTCTCTCTCTCTCTCTCTCTCTCTCTCTCTCTCTCTCTCTCTCTCCCCCCTCACTCTTGTCCTCACCTCTTGAAGAGCAGGATGGCGATGACGATGCAGACGATGAAGATGACGGCCAGCACGGGCCCCACCACCCACAGCAGCCCCTCCTCCTCATCCACGATGGGCTGGGGGTCGGCGACCGACGAGGTCACGGGGTCAGAGTAGGGGCTGGTGGAGAACATGGTCTGGGGGAGGGGAGACGTGAGCATGTCATGTACACATGCTGCAGCCCACTATCGTACACCGCACACTTCATGCATCATGTGGCAGCTTCATGCATGCCGTGTGACGCTATGACGGATGCATGGCGACAGACATGTTTACAGAGTAACCACTAAGGCCACAACGCGACACACAGCACAGCACTGGCGCCACCGCTGGTGAAACATGTGTGTGATGTCACTCTGCTGTCACTTGAGCCAATCAGAAAGAGCTATTGCAATGATTTGCATGTGGTGCTGTGCCTGTGGTTTGGGTACTATTTAAAATGCATCAATGGTTGGGTGTGTGTGTGTTGTGTGTGTGTGTGTGTGTGTGTGTGTGTGTGTGTGTGTGTGTGTGTGTGTGTGCGCATGTGTGCATACACACATATATATCTTTGTACTCACATTTTCAGAAAGGTCTAGCACCGCCAGGACAAAGAACACATACTCCTGTCCATTCAGCAGAGGACGGTTGTGGAAGTCGCCATAGTTACGGCCATCGCCCAGGGTGAACTCCAGGGGGAGGTTCTTGAAATGTGCGGTGACATAAGCCCTGGGTTCTGATTGGGTGGCCTGCCGGCCCCGGCTCACACTGGTCCTGTTGATCTCTTTCAGGAGCTGATAGCCAATAGGAGGGGAGGAGGACACGGACGACCCAGTTACAACGGAGGACCGGAGATGGAGAAAGATTGAACGTTGTACAGTGGAGAATAGGGGAAACAAGATAAAGAGGATGAAAAGAGAGTAAAAGAGAAAGATTGTGATGATGATACGCACCATTTTTCAAACGTAAACAGTGCGGAAGATCGACAGATCAGACATTATCTATCTATTCCCTATGCTCCAAGTCATTGACCTTTTGCATTGTTTTCTCCTGCAGAACACTCTGCACACACAATCTGCCCCGTAAACAATGGCTGACAAGGCACAGATGAGGAGATAAAAACGTCCCCCTCCCTCGGCGTCCATCATGTGAACGACCTGCGCGCTATCTCCTCGTCCGATACAATATTCCCCCCCCACCCCGCCCCCACCTTATTGATCCTCATTTCCTATACATGATCGCTGGGCTGTGTCCGTGGCTCTGGGCCAACGGCATGGTGACGTTGATAAAGGGCTTGGAGCAGAGAGGAAGCGAGGTGAGATGGGAGATTACATGAGAGGGCAACGCTGAGGAGGCTTTGAAGAAGAGCTTGAATACATGAATAGATGAGCAGCGGGCCCAGCGCACAGAGAGAGAGAGAGAGACAGAGAGAGAGAGAGAGAGAGAGAGAGAGAGAGAGAGAGCTTTCACAGGGCTACAGTCCCGCGGGGAAAGGGCCGACAGGGAGAACAATGCAAAACGTACAGTACTGCTGTAGCAGCAGTACACCTGGGCCTGTCTGATAGCAGGGCTGTAAAACCACAGGCTTTCACAACAACACTTCGATGCGGTTTGGAGCCCGAAAGCACTGATGCGATATTTGATGATTGATCGTAGTTTCCTGAGATGCGGCTCGGTAGGCTGTGATCGATATATTGTGATCGAACCACGTTACAATAAAGTTTAAATATAAGACACAAATTAATAAAGGCAGATTGAGCTTGAGAGTGCGAGTCTTTACAAAAACATGACATATATACTGTATGTATATATAAGTATATAGGATAAAATCTATAAAAATATATGTGTATGATTTATTAACAATAAAAATCTATATTTGTACATTGCATTGATTTGGTTGGATCGTTACCCTCAGAATCGATGATCAACACCCCTGTCTGATACAGTGTGTGCACATATCATCATCATCATCCTAATCACCATCACGATCAAGACTATTGTCATTAAAAACCATCTCTTGTCCATGTGGTCACAGCAGATCACGGATGTCACCTTGGCTCGGCACGGCCATCATTATGATCAACATGGTTTTCCTTGTTTCTCCTGGCGTCTCACCTCGTCCATGTTCATCTGGTCCGGCTCCTCCCAGGGGTTCAGGAACTTCCCGCCTCTCTGCCTCGTCAGCGGCAGCACCACCACGTAGTAACCCCTGGCAACACAAGCGGCCGCACAAAGAACTGACACCTGGGCTGACGGGGGTTGCCCAGACATCAACACGTCGCCTTGTGACGGGGTGAGATGTGAATAGCAACGTCAATCATCCATCCGTTCTTTCACTTATCAATCCAACAATCCAAACAACATCCATCCATCAATCCCCTCCTCCTTCTCTCCCCCCCCTCTCCCTCTCTCCCTCAATCTCCCCCATCCATGTCTCCCTCCCTTCTCCTCTCCCTCTATCTCCCCCACCCTCAATCTCTCCATCTCCCCGACCCTCCCTCCACCTCTCCCTCTATCTCCCCCACCCTCCCTCAATCTCTCCCTCCCTCCCTCTACCTCACCCTTTATCTCTCCCACCCTCCCTCCCTCTATCTCCCCCACCCTCCCTCTCTCCATCAATCTCTCCTTTCCCCCCACCCTTCATCTCCCCCGACCTCCCTCAATATCTCCCACCCTCAATCTCTTCCTCCCTCCTCCATCTCCTCCACCCTCCCTCAATCTCCCCCTCCCTCCCCCTCCATGTCTCCCTTCCCCCCTCCCTCTCCATCCATCCACCAAACCATCTCCTCCACCGCTCCCTCCATCTCTCCCCACCTGACTTTGGCGGCGGTCTCCACCGTGGGCAGCTGTACAGTCACCACGTCGGCGTTGGCCTTGCCCACCAGCGTGGGCTTGGTCTTCAGGATGTCCGGCGCGGTGGTGGCCGTGACGCGGTGCTGCAGCCCCCCGGCGCTGTTGGCCCGGTTGGTGAGGAGGAAGGAGTACTGGGTGTTGGGCTCCAGGCCCGTGATCAGCTTCTGTGTCTCCTTGCCATCCACCTCCACCGACTGGCCCTTACCGTACAGGATCTGACCGCCACGCGGAGGATAGAGATAGATAGAGGCTTTGTCTTTCAGTGCAGCTTGAGTTCATTTAAATTGAACTTGAAAATGTAAGTAAGGCAGACATTTAAAATAGGCATAATAATGTAAAATAAGAGGTGTTTTCTAAACAGTCTCGTTTATTTGAATTGACTCACGGTGAACGGCGGGGTGGGGTTCTTGTCTCGGACCTCCCATGACAACAGTACAGAGTTCTTCATCGCAGCCTTCACCCTAAAGTTGGTTGCAAATACTAAACAAACAAACAACACAAAGTAAAGTGTAAATATTAATTCTAATCCTGGTGTCACTCCACGGCCAGGTGGAGGGCTTACCTGTTGACGATCCTCCAGAGCCCAAGGTCTCAAGACCAAGACCAAGACCAATTTGAACAAGATCCCCTCGATTGGTCTTTGTTGCTCTCTTACCTTAATTCTGCATCAGGGTTGGGGACTTAGACAACAAAATGACACCAGAAGCAACAACAAAAATGTTGACCAGAGCTGTGTGTGTGTGTGTGTTGGCTGCAGGGGTGTCTGTGTGTACGTGCACCCATGGCTGCACGGACGCCAGATCTAACGGACAGGACAAGCACATGTACGGACGCAACAGGTGACTTTATGAATGTTGATGACGGACGGACTGCTGGAATGTGTGACGTGGATGTGTTTCTGCGTGTGTGTGTGTCTGTCTGTGTGTATGTGTATTTCTACCTTGGCCCAGCTGCTGCGTCCTAAACTGCACCGCGGGGCTGTATGGCCCGGGGCCCACCGCGGTGAACGCGCGCACCCTCACATCATACACCGTGTCGGCACTCAGGCCCCGCAACAGCACACCGGCGCCCGGCGTCGTCGCTGCGGCGACAGCCTCCGACGCGTTGCCCCTGCCGTTCACGTCCTTGTACAGCACCGAGTACTTGAGGATCCGCCCGTTTTGCTCCACCAGGGGCACCGACTTCCAGGCCAGCCGGACGCTGGAGGCCGTGTGCTCCTGGGCGACCACGCCCTCCGGACACCCGCTGGGGCGGTCCTCGGGCGTGGTCAGCTCCTGCACCGCCTCCGCCCCGTAGCCCATCTTGTTGCGGGCGGAGAGGCGGAAGACGTAGCGTGCCCCCTTGTGGACGTCCTGGGCGGTGTAGCGGCGGTCCTTGGCGGGGAACTCTACCACGGTGAAAGGCAGCACGTCGGCACGGCCCAGGGTGAGCCGGTAGCCCAGCAATGGGGTGGGGGGGTCGGGGGTCGGGTGCCACTCCAGGAGGGCCGTGGCAGCCTCGCTGTAGCTCACCGCTAGCGTGGGCTTGTCTGGCACTGGTGGGGGGGGGAGAGAGAGAGAGAGAGAGAGAGAGAGAGAGAGAGTCATGTATAGTTTCAAGAGAGAATATAATAATAATAATAAAAAAATGTTGTATCAAATAGTTATATAATAGAACAGATGCTCTCTTTAGTGTCAGATGTTCTTGTTTGCCAGATATTACTTCATGTCGTTGGTGATTGTTGGAGCATGTGATGCAAGACACATTTTTGTGTGAATGGACAATAAAGTTAACAAAAGAATAATTATCAAGCAGAAATTATTTAAAGATCAATTTTGATATCACGCTCTTTTGATTGCCTACTGGGATAATTGCAATAACTGCAAAAGAACAAACAAAACCCCCGTTATCGATTATTGCAAGTGTGTGTGTGTGTCAGGTAGTGCATGCATGCATGCATGCGTGTGAGAGAAATTACATGTGTATGAGTGTGTGTGCAATTAAGTGTGTATGTGCATGTGTGTGTGCATGTGCATGTGTGTGTGCATGTGTGTGTTTGTGACACTTACGTGGCAGTGCGGTGCAGACTTCCAGGGCTCTGCTGCGGGCCCCGTCCCCCTTGGCGGTGTAAGCCCCCACGGACACAGAGTAAGACGTGTCTGCCTTCAGATCTCCCAGAAGCACCTCCTGAAACACATCACAAGACACCAGCGCCATCAGCTACAGCTGCACAGCACACTGCTGCAAGCTTTCACAGCTTTTTATATACTGTACTCCATATATACGGTATGTTAGCTAGATGAAGCTTTCACAGACTGCTGACATATTGTAGTCCATATACAGCATATGCTAGCTAGACATCACAGACTGTCTACATGCTGTAGTCCACATACAGTATATACTTGCTAGATGAAGCTTTCACAGACTGCCTACATACCGCAGTCGATATACTGTATAAATGATCTATTATCTGTAGTCCATCTAGTCTATATGCTAGCTGAAGCTTCCACAGACAATCTACATGTTGTAATCCATATAGCCTGAATGTCAATGTTGAAGATATTTCGATCCCTGAATTGTCTTTATTCAACATAGAGGTTGAAAGGTCTCAAAACTGCAAAAGAATTGCATCACACAATCATTACCATAAATACATAAAGCTGGATCAACGACAGTATAAAACCGCCTTAAAGCCAAGCTATATCCGTAGGGCTCAGTGCATTCTCACTATGAATCAGGAA
This sequence comes from Coryphaenoides rupestris, assembly GCA_002895965.2. Classification (NCBI taxonomy): domain Eukaryota; kingdom Metazoa; phylum Chordata; class Actinopteri; order Gadiformes; family Macrouridae; genus Coryphaenoides; species Coryphaenoides rupestris. Next base: position 178,170 of record PIJE02000345.1, read on the forward strand.
TAAACCACAGCAGCCTCTATCGACAGTGACTCATCAAGAGAAACGGCCACATGTCGGGGAATACCGTGCAGAGCAAATCTACTGTGTGGAGCATTAAATCAAATGTGTTTCCAGCTGTGAAATAAAGAGCCCCAGCAATGCAACCATCGCATTTAAAAAGCAGCCCGACCACAACTGACACGGGTGTTGATGAATACATCTACATGGATGACTCATGTTATCAGTCACAGTGCCACGTCTCTGTCTGCAGCACTTTATTAAAACAAAAACACAGAGCATTGATTGTACAAACATGACGACGACAACTCTAGAGGGGGATTGGAGTTCTGGCTCGGGTGTCATTTCCACATGAGAAAACTGACTCATGTGTCATTAAGTATGTATGCGCGTATTAATATTCAGCAATACAATTAGATGAACAGGTTTACTCACATATTGAGTTGAGTCATCGTATTCCCACTGAGCCATGGAGGGAACAAAACAGGAGGAGGGGAAAGAAAAAACAGCCAATTTAAAATGCCATTTCTCAAAGCGAATGTTCATCTACATCACCGATTAGGCTTCAGACTTCTGTAATAAAGCAGAAAGAGGCACATTGCCGGTGAGACGCACCCTAATAGTCTCATTTCACTCTGTATTAAGCCGTAGATGTTGAAATCGGGTTAACAGGACCAAGTGCACGAAGGGATTTGTGCAAAACATTTCCATTCATGTAATCTTCCCATCGACTCGCACTCTTCTATCCTCCTTGACTTATTTAAATGTGCACACTTTGGAGGAGACCCCGGGCGCTATCGGCCCAGATGTTGCAGGATAATTGCATTGGTCTGTTTTTAAATGCACATATCTCTGGCAGGCAGGAGCCAACGTACAGCCCAAGCCCACACACAGTAGACACTCCACATGTCTACTGTGCAAGGACACAATCCAAACGGGAGGCTATTTTCACAAGGGCTCGAACCCGGGTCTTTTGAGTATCTATGGCAACTACCTGCTCTTTTTTTATATATCGCTGACAGCACATTGGCAACACCAGGAGTTGTGTGTCCCCCGAGAGTCTGGCATGTGTTCTCAATGTCAGGAATACAGTTCTCGTCGAAAGTGAAGCCTAAATGATGATTACTTCTAATGACTGTATCTCCTTGGAAACATATTTCAAACCAATCAGGTAACAGAGCTCCATCTTGCACATGTTTGCCTGGTGTTGCGCCTGTTTACTAGGTGAGCAACACACTGTTATAGCTGGAGCAATACACTCCAGCGTGTACTTTCTCTGTGAGCACGGGCTAACCTTACGGTTACATCAAAACAAATGTATAGTTTGCTGTCTATTATTACTGCTTAGATTTACTTGGCTTGGATAAACAGAAGAGAAATCAGAGCAGGTGCCGACATTTCTTGACGTTAACATTGCCAATAGCTGTGGTCATTAAACAGAATTAGTAATAGTCGAGACCAGTGTTTCTCAAATGGGGGTCTGAGTACCCCTGAAGGGTTCCAGGGGGTACACAGAACATGAATAAATAAAATGTGGTTTTAATATAAATTGGTTATGAACAATTGTAAAATAATTACAGCCGGAGGTAATGGATGAATACCACCTTAATTCAATTTATAAAATCTGAATAGTAACCTCGTAACAAGTTTGGTAAATCTTTCCAATGAGAGCATATCACTTTAACTTTAAAGAGGAACTTGGCTGAAATAATATCTTAGAGAGGGGATACATCAGTAAAATAATAGTTTGAGAACCACTGGTCTTGACGGTGCAGAGCGTGTCCCTTTAAAGTGGACGAGGGCAGAGGGCGTGGCCAGAGGGAGTCTCACCTGGGAGTCCTCCATGAGGATGTCCTTGACGGAGGGCTGTCCCTGGGGCTCCCCGTGCTCCAGCCTGACATAGTGCACCTGGTAGCCGCGGATCTGGCCGTGCTGGAGCTCCGGCGGCGGCACGCGCCACTTCACCCGCACGGCCGTGGCATTGAGCGCCTCCCCCTCCACGCCCCGCGGGGCCCCGCTGGGAACTAGAACGGCACCGTGGGGATAGACGGAGTCAACCGCGCACGCTCGGCCGCCGGACACTTTTGCTAAGCACGCTTGGGTTTTAAAGATGTCTCTTGTTTGGCCCGGGAGGGGAGAATAAGATGATGGAAGCGGACGTATTTTAAGGGGGTAGGTCGTAAAAAGAGTTATGGATGGAAAAGTTTGAAAGAAATAGCGCCTTTCAAATGTATAATGGCTGCCATAACGGCTCCTAAACAAAAAAGTGCCCAACTGTCCAAAAAGCTTGAAGGAAAACATGGCGGGATAAGGCAGCACCAGATAAGGAGTGAATGGAGGGAGAGAGATAAGCACGGCGATTGAAAAGGATTTGTTGCCCAGGGCTGATAAACAGCGGTAGGCCGTCAAAGAGAGAAAAATACTATTATCAAGAAAAAAACCCAGCTACAACACTCCAGCTGCCAACATGTATTCTGACTGATTCTGAAGAGGGAAAGTGAGGAAACCCTGAGGCCAGCTGAAGGCTCCCTGCCCGCACCGTGACCCGCCGATAAGCACTCTTAACAGCGCAGGGAATACATCTTATTCCATCACGTCCATGCTACACGGCGTTTTAGTTTGTCCATCATATGTGTTAAAAAACGTTATATTAAAAACATCACTCTATATTACATATAACAACTCAGATGGCTAAAGGAAACATATCGTGTTCCATTAGTTGTTTAGTTGGGGGGGGGGGGGGTGCGGAGCAATTTGAGCAGAAAAAGCCACAGGATCTGTAAAATAAACGGAAAAGCATTGAACGGGTGTAGAACGGGTCCAGGTGTTGTCAGAACCGGCGCGTCGCTCACCTCGCCCACAGAAGGGGGGGGGTGGTGGGGGGGAGGTTAAAAATAGAGGAGCCAAGGGTGAGAAATAGGTAGGGGAGGGTGCTTGTAGGAGGTTGTCACAACAGCAGTGGGCGCAGGTGTTCACACTCCTGATACATCCAGCAAGGGGGGAAACGCTGTCAGTTAGGGATTCTGTTTTTCGCCTTCAGCGGTTAGTGGGGGTCAGAGGAAGCCATTGTTAGTTTGCGGGCAGGCGGGGAGGCAGGGTTTTTTTTTATTTAACGGGACATACCATCTTCTTCAGTGCGGACGAGCAGCTGTAAACTCTCGGGCCCCTCGCCGGCCTCCGTCACCGCCCGCACGGTGATGCCGTACTCGGTCCACTTGCGCAGGTCCTCCAGGAGGTAGGCCGGCGGCAGGACCCGCTCCACTCGCGCGGAGGTGCGGTTGCCGCCAGCGGCGCCCTCCGTGGGGGCGTACTGGATGGTGTAGCCCGTGATGAGGCCGTTGTGGAACTCCTCGGGGGGCGGAGCCCAACTTACCAGGACGCTGGTGGAGCCGCGGCTGGTGCACACCACCTCTTGGGGAGGGGCCGAAGGAACTGATCGGGGCCCGGGTTTTTTTAGGAGGTCGGGAATTGTTGGGGGTTGGTAAATGTGTTTGTTGTGTGTGTGTGTGTGTATTTTTCAAATAGGTGTTGATGCATGGAGAGGTGATGGTGGAGGTTAGGTTTCCCCGAGGTGCAGGAATGGGAATGAGCGTGATCGGATGAGAGACATGGAACAGAAAAAAAAAGAAAAGAAAAAAGAAAGACATCAAATGAAAAGGAAACACCGGAGAGCACACAGAAAAGCCCTAAAGAAAATGAGCCACGTGCGGGCGCAAGCATGACTGAACAGAGGAAACTGAATGGTTCTGGACGGCGGTCAGGGTTCCAATCCACAGGAACGTCGACCAATGAAAACACGCGGGGATGAGTTCAAAAGATTTGGCGCAACATATAAAAGACAGTGAGGAGCAGATCAACACAGAACCTACCTGTCCACACGTCTCTGGACAGACTAGTGACTCCTCTTTGGCCCGTGGAGATCTTCCCGTGAAACAACACGCCTATGACCGCTTACCTTTAGTGCTCTGTTTTTCTTTTACGCCCAACAAACCTCAGCTTCGTTTATATATATTTTTAAATATATGGAACGGACACATTATATTTGCCCTCGGAGGCTAATCATCTGTTTCTTGTGTTGTTTTAGTTGAAAAACAAACGGAATCTGTGGTCTGTTTACATCTGCACGACATCTGCATAATGGACCAATTTTGGCAATGCAAAAAATATAATTGGATAATTTTTTGGTTTTGGAAGAAAACCTGAATATAATAAGGATTTCTTTTTTGTCCAATACTCAATTGGGCATACATTATCATAATTATTCAAATGCATGTTTTTTACATCATCTAAAATTGGTCACTCTCTCCAACACACACACACACACACACATGCACACCGGGACCGGAGGGGGGGCTCTCTCCCAGGCAGGGCGGGGTGAGCTTGTGGGGGCGGGACCTACGTGTTTGGGGCGTGTCAATGGACACCTCGTTGGTGTAGGCCCCCACGCCGTGCTTGCTGCGGGCCGCCAGCTGAAAGGTGTAGGTGGAGAAGGGCTTGAGGTTCTTCAGCAGGTAGGAGGTGGTGGGCTCAAAGCTCGCCTTCTGCTCGGCCAAAACCACAGAGACCAGGGCAAAGAGAAGAGAAGAGAAGAGAAGGGAAGGAACTCAGTCGATCGTGTAATATTCTGGGTTGTTCGTCTCTCCTCTTTAGCCTTGCCTATTTCATCACTATGTTGTGTCTGGGTCTTGATCTTTTCATCCACCCCTTTCATTAATCTATTCATTAAAGCAATAATGTAAATGCAATAATCTGCCTGCCTATTGATCCATCCATCCATCCATCAATCTTTACATTGAGCTGAATTTAACCTATGCATTATGTATAGATCGATGGATTGATGGATGGTATAATCATACAGTCCAAAGCACATGGCCATGTCTGGACAGATACAAAGTAATGCCAATACAAAATGGACTTGGGTCTTATATGAAGCCAGTGAAAAATACAGTGGAATATGATATGATGTCTTTTTTTGGTCATGCTGCAAATATGAAGCAAAATTTGCGTGTGCTTTAGGCTTGAGATCTATCTATCCATCCATCCCTCCATCCATCTATTCTTCCTTCCATCCATCCATCTATTCTTCCATTCATCCATCTATTCTTCCATCCATCCATCTATTCTTCCTTCCATCCATCCATCCGTCCCTCCGTGGCCTGTCTTCTGTTGGGCTAGTGTGTTGTGCGTACCTCCTCCGGGTGGTCGGTGTGCCGGTAGACCAGCTCATATCCGGTGATCTGGTTGTCCGGCCCACTCTGGGGCGGAGCCACCCAGGACAGCAGGACACTGGTCTCTGACTTGGCCTCGATCCTGAAGTTAGAGGGCTGGGATGGAACTACACACACACACACACACACACAAGAGGGAGAAGCCACAGTGAGAACCATGCTGCGCACATCCAGCACATGGGAGCCGTGCTCACGCCACTTCATCTCTTTTTGACCACAACTGTATGTATATTTATATCATCCATAATGACATCTGTTTGCCCTCTCCCACAGAGAGACTGGGTCCAGGCCAGGCAGACGTGCACTGGCAACAACATTCCATTTGTTTATGTTCAGCGTCTTGCAACCCAATGGTTGGCACCCTTGGCACGTCTTCGATTGCAGGGACACGCGGTGTCCCAAAAAAATCTGCATCACAGAGAAACTGTTCATGCTTCTGTCTGAACCCTTCACTGTGGCGTCATCATTGGTGCAGTATAATTAGGATTATCATGATCTGTGAACACAACAGAATGGTGTTCTTCCTTGTGTCCTTCTACAGAGCTCCATCTTTCTTTCCCAGGGACAGCCCTCCCTCCATCACATATTTGTTCATGTTTCCATCTTTAAATCTTCTTCTGGATACATTTTCTAATGTCATTACATTTTTCATTCATTCGTAATTTATATTTCTTAACACCTCATGCAAGTTTAAAATAATGTTTGGTGCAAATGTAATTGATAGTTACACAACTATAAAGTATTCACTGTGCAATACATTTAGAGCTTTCCATATTTATAATGTACAAAGGGGCAGGCATAATAAGCCTTGGCTTTAGCCTCCACCGTCATTGTTGAGCCATGTGTTTGACATAAAGTCGTATTTTCATAAATGCACTCGGCTATTTAATTCAAGCACACTCAGGGCTCAAAATGAGCACCAGCGGCCACCAGCCAAACGCTGGTAAAATATGCAAGTGCCGGTTAGATTTGCTTCACTCACCAGCCAGAGAAACAATGCTAATGTATTGAGTGGCTTCTGAAATTTGAACATTCACCAGCAATTTGGCGGGGAAACAAAAAAAGTTAATTGCACACCCTGAGCATGCTGTGAGACTTAGCTTGAATTCTATTGGAACATGACTGGAATAAAACTAAATATTTTCATATTTCATATATAATCGTCATTTCCCTGTCTACCCTATAAAGTGCCCTCTGCTTTTGTGTAAAGGCACGATATAAATGTATGTATAAATGTATACTTTATGATTATGATTATGATTATTGTTATTATTTCCATCTATCTGTGTGTGTGCGTGTGTGTCTGCCTGGGCCGTACCTCCGGTCTTGGCTATGATCTGCAGGTCCTGGGACAGGGGCCCGTCCCCCACCGAGGTGAAGGCCAGCACCCTGATGTAGTAGGTCTTATTGGGCGTCAGACTCTGGATGGTGATGAAGTTGGCACTGCGCACCATCTGCTTCTCCCACTGTGTGACATGATGTAGGAAGAATTAGGAGACATGCATGCACACACAGACACAGACACACACAGACACACACACACACACACACACACACACACACACACACACACACACACACACACACACACACACACACACACACACACACACCTGGTTGACGGGCAGAGCGCTGTCAGAGGTGTAGTAGACCCTGTAGCCCACCACCTGTCCGTTGGCCTCCTCCGGCTCGTCCCAGTGGATGATGGCGGTGGTGGTGCTCAGCATGCGACCTCTGACCTGGAAGCAGAAAAGAACACCGGCTTTCAAATCGTGTCGTAGCACTAGACACACACAACTCCATAGATTGTAGAGCATTGATTTCATTCATCACTTCAGGCAGAGAAACAGCTTCGCTTATTGACGGCTGTGTGTGACACGTTTGTGTGTTTTTGATGAGCTCTGGGAGATTGTGTGAGTGTGTGTGTTCATCAGTATGTGTATTTGTAAGTGTGTGTGTGTGTGTGCAAGAAATCGCCGGCAACACACACCAAGAAGACGGACTGTAGTCACGCCGATCAGCTCATTGCTGGTGATCTTGATCAAAACGTCCAGTCTTTCTACGCTCATTCAACTAAAGTTGAACAGGACCAGGCGCTTCTGCGTCTTAATAAGGTCTAGCGACCACCGCCAGAATGTCGCATTTTCTTCACATTCTCCCGTCTATGATGATCTTTTGATGGTTTATGGTTTTTTTCCCACTGTAGAAACAACCACCGGCTCCTCTGTTCCATCAAAGTTATTCATTATTTCATTCAATGAATAATTTCACTTAAAATCTCTTAGGATATGTGTGTGTGTGTGTGTGTGTGTGTGTTGTCTCTGACAGGACTTTGACAGCTGTCACTAGGCTAGTTAAGTCACAGGAATGGCGTGCTGTGATTGGCCGAGCGGATATATCTGAGTCTGCTGAAAATCTGCCGTGGCGTTTATCAGTTTGGAAAGAAAGGGAATAATATAATAATATAATAATATAATAATATAATAATATATAATGCAGAGAAACTAGCCGGTTGTCGCGTTTTGCGTAAATTGAATGTAGAACTTTGAATAGTGATCAAATGGCAAACTCCTGGTGGCGAGAACTTGATTTTTTTTTTAAATGGCACTTATCGCGTTTTGGAACCAAACTCTTTAATAATTCATTCAATTTTGAATGTCCGTTCGTCCACCACTAACATTTTCGTCTCAGCTCGTCTCGTCAACGAAAGTAAAAATAGATTTAGTCACTGTTTTTATTTTCAAAGATCCGTTTTCGTCACGTCAACGTCACGTCTTAGTCATGGGAAAAAGGTCGTTAACGCGTCGTCAAACATTTCGTTAACGAAATTAACACTGGTATGTATGTGTGTATGTATGTATGTATGTATGTATGTATGTATGTATGTATGTATGTATGTATGTATGTATGTATGTATGTATGTAAGTATGTAAGTATGTAAGTATGTATGTAGTATGTATTGTTAGATCCGTCGTTTAACCTCCTCTACAGAAGGTTGTAACAGGTCTCGTTGGGGGGGGGGAGACTCGCCTGGCCCCTAACTACCTTATCATAGAACGTCTACCCCGCTTGCTTCAGTACGGCGGCTCGAGGCATAACCCTGGCTCTGAGCCCCGGCTCTGATCACGTTCGTTGTGGCAGCTCTCCCCTGGGATCTGGGCTCTTGTTGGTTTGCCAGGAAATATTTAACAGCTTGGACAGTAAGCCCTAGGGATCTGTTTTATATAATGGGACCAAAGTGACCGCTTAGAACCATGCGATGTCATCAACACTCTTGAATCTTTTCTCCTTCATCAATAATCGAATGTCCACTTGAATCTATTCATCAATTACTTGATAGTTTTTATTGCAGGGCTTCTAGCAGGGTCACAGCGCAATGCATAGCAAAAGGTTAGCAACACATGTCATAATACTCATTAGTATTAAATGTATAATAATTTGTAATCATCCAGAGCAATGTACTCAAATTCCTCCCCCTGTGGGAGTGAGGATCTATAATGAGGAATGGTCATGGAGTAACATGGGAAAGAGAGAAGAAATAAATGAGATAAAAATAAAAAACAACATATAAAAATAAAAATAAAAAATGTAAATAAATGAAAACAAAAAAAAACCGTATTCTTTTCAGTAGGTGGGAATGAAGAGATCCCGACAGGGGCATAACATAAGTAATTATAATAGGGTAAATGTAAGGGTACTTTTCTAATATAGGTTTTTTATAGAAGTCAGACACCTGGCGGTAGGAGCCGGAGATAAGGAAGAGGCCTCTGTCTGTCGGGCCCCGGAGAAAGGAATGTCAGCGTAACCCTCAACAAGTCCTCCCCGGCCCCGCGCTATTCCCATGTTATGTCTAAAGGCTTCTTGGAATCTTAATATTCTCCTAAAGCCATAAAACCTCCACATATCTTGAGTATTGGTAAACTGTTGTAAGTAAAAAGTAAAGACGTCCGTTCCAATGACGGATTTCTCAGAAAAGGCGTACAAACAGGTTCTAAAAATATTAAGCATAGTTTAAAGGAAAAAAACAAACAAAATAACCCGATTATCTGCTTCATGGTGTGTATGCGGGTGTGGGTTTGCGTGCCCGTGTGTGTGTGTGTGTGTGTGTGTGTGTGTGTGTGTGTGCACGGAGAGTGTGACGCAGTTCTTATCACCCGACGATAGCGGATTTATACGAAAAGGCATCGTGCCTAGTTGACCAAAATGCTATAACTAATATTAAACATTATTAAACTGATACTGTGAGAAAGAAAACAAGGAAACTGAATAAAACATTTGTAGGTTATTCAGGCTGTGTGGGTGAAACTAGGCCCGAGGGCCGCACCTGTGACGCAGTTCTTATCACCAGACGACAGCGGATTTATAAGAAATGGCGTACAACAAGGTTATAAAACATTAGATATGATTAAATTGATACCTGGGCAAATGGAAAAGGAAAAAACAAAACCAAATAAATCAACCAGGACGGGTCTCTATCGTATTGCCGTCTCGGTGTATTCGGCTAGTGGGGGGAGGGTAGTACGCGGGTTTAGATAAGGTTCTCTACTCACCCGGGGTCTCTACCCCCTTCGCCGAAAGCACAAACAAACGCCTCTAATCTAATTTGATAATATTATTAAAATAAGGCTGGGAAGCTTCACGGTCCCGTCTGGACCGTCGAAAACAATGCCTAAAAATAAACTGGAGAGATAGCGTAAAGCTAAACTCGGGAAATAGCCTAAACTAAACTGGAGATATAGCCTAAAACTAAAACTCGAGAAATAGCCTAAACTAAACTGGAGAGATAGCGTAAAACTAAACTGGAAAAATAGCCTAAGTGTTCACTCGTCACAACCGACTAAGTTCTATCTTGCCGAGTCCTAAGACATAACAAGAAAAAAATGTCCGGAGATTTCTGGCTCTTCGTTTTCTTCATAGTCCCCCTAGAGACCTTCTCCTGGTCTCTAGGGGGCTCTGATGGATCTCTGATGACTCTCTCTCTCTCTCTGTCTCTCCGTCCGTCTGTCTCTCTCCGTCTCTGAATGCACATTCACTGGTTGCCCCTTGTATAAGCTTCTCTTAGAACTTTAGAACCTCCCTGGTGGTTTCAGGGGAGAACTACCTTTGGCCAACCTTTGAGACTGAGTGCTTATCCAGGCATATGATATACTTGGCATTCTATACCCAATGACTATACACATGGTAATACACACATAATGAACACATAATGTTTCTCAATAATTGAACCATAACATCTCATTAGATGGATATGATAAACTTATCATCATGCAACATCATGATAATCCTGAACGTTTACAATAACCCCACATCACCCTTCATTCTCCTACTATCACATGGCTTTTCGGACACCAGTGAATCAACCCCCTGTGTGTATGTGTGTGTGTGTGTGTGTGTGTGTGTGTGTGTGTGTGTGTGTGTGTGTGTGTGTGTGTGTGTGTGTGCACTACCTGTCGCGGGGGTGAGGAGGGGGCCTGCTCAGCGGTGCGTGCCTCCACCACGTCGCTGGAGGGGCCCTTGCCGATGGTGTTGATGGCCGCCACCCGGAAGTCGTAGTGGGAGTAGGGGCTGAGGCCGCCCACGCTGTAGCGTGTGGTGGCGATGCCATCGATCTCCTTGTAGGGGTCCTCCGAACCCTTGGCCCGGTGCTGGGGGAGAGAGAGTGAGCGAGACAGATAGAGAGAGTGAGCGAGAGAGTGAGAGAGAGACAGATAGACAGACAGACAGACAGGAAGATAGACAGAGAGACAGACATGCAGACAGACAGATAGACAGAGACAGACAGAGAGAGATAGACAGGAGAGAGACAGTGAGACAGATATGCATGCAGACAGACAGACAGACAGACAGACACAGACAGAGGGAGAGACAGATAGAGAGGGACAGACAGAAAGACAGACAGGAAGACAGACAAAGAGAGAGACAGAGAGAGAGATAGACAGGAAGACAGACAGAGAGACAGACATGCACAGACAGACAGACAGACACAGACAGAGGGAGAGACAGAGAGAGGGAGAGACAGACAGACAGATAGACAAATAGAGACAGAAAAATAGACATACAGAGACAGACAGAGAGACAGACGGAGATAGACAGATAGACAAACAGAGACAGACAGACAGACATATAGACACACAGAGACAGTCAAAGAGAGAGAGGCAGAGAAAGACAGAGAAAGAGAGAGACAGCGAGAGAGGAAGCTCCCATCAAATGCAGACAAAGTCTAATTTGGACATTCCCAGTTTGTGCAACAAACAATAACCAGCCCACTCCTGCAGCCTATGATTATGTCCAGACTTCCCTGTCCGACTGTCCGCATGCTGGGTTTTCCCTTCGGACGTGAGCGGGTGAGAGCCCCCGATCTGAGCGGGTACAGTGTGGTGCAGCAGAGCACCACGCTGGTCACGGTGAGCTGCGGTGGGGGGGGTGCTGCAGACAGTCCTCCCTCCGGGTCAGATAAGGGTGTGCGGCGGGCGCGGACATCAAGAGCCAATCTATTCTTATCTCCGGTGCCATCCATCCATCACAGAGTCAGGGGTTGATGTCATTACGCGCCGGACAGACGTAATGACCAGGCCCGGCACACTCCCAGGTGGTGCAATCAACCAAGCACACTAACTCTATTACCTTACTCGCTTCCTCCCTCCCTCCCTCCTTTCCTTTGATTGCGGTGAAGGATTGCTGTGATTGTAACCCAGCATCACCTCAGCTCATATCTTTATTATGTACAACATTTGGATGGCTGCAGGAAGTAGTGGTCACGTGTGTGTGTGTGTGTGTGTGTGTGTGTGTGTGTGTGTGTGTGTGTGTGTCCGAGCCACCAGGAGACCCACCTGTATGACGTAGTAGGAGACCGGCTCTGGGTTACCGGAGTCCCAGGTGAGGGTAATGCTGGTGGCCGTCCTCTCTGTCACCATGGGGGTCCCTGGAGCCTTGGGCAAGGCTGACAGAGAGACACAGACACACAGTGAGAAAGAGGGAGAGTGGGTAAGAGAGACAGTGAACGATGAATGATACATACATGATATATTAGATATTAATCCAAAGACATACAAGTATAGATACTTTGACTGAGACTGTAGTGAAATGTTTTAAAGAGCGAACTGATATTTAAAAAAGAATGATTAAAAAATATTTTTCTTTTGCAATGGAATTGACTTCATAATTCTGATCAAAAAGACCATCATGCCATTTCATTAAAGGTCAGAAGTAATTAGTGTCAGTGAAAGACTTTTCGACTCAAGGGAGCAGCACGCACACACACACGCGCTCTGTACATACACACAGACACACATACGCACGCTGTGCACACACATACACACATGCACACACACACACACAGTTCCTCTGAATAACTTCGATGAATTCCAGCACACACACATGCACACACATACTCTTCACACAAACACACACACACCAAGTTCCTCTGAACAACCTATACTACTCCCCACAACACACACACACACACACACACAAACACACACAGTTCCTCTGAATAACTTCTATGAATTCCAGCACACACACATACTCTTCACACAAACACACACACACACACACACCAAGTTCCTCTGAACAACCTATACTACTCCCCACAACACACACACACAGTTCCTCTGAATATCTTCTACTAATCCCAGCACACACACTCTTCACACACACACGCACATATACCAAGATCCTGAACAGCCTATACTCCTCCCAACACACGCACACACACACACACACACACACACACCAAGATCCTCTGAACAACCTATACTCCTCCCAACACACACACACACACACACACACGCGCGCGCGCGCACGTACACACACACACGCACGTACACACCTTTCACGCTGATCTGTGCCACAGCCTCGATGACCCCCAGCGTGGACATGGCCACGCAGGTGTAGTTGCTGGACTGGCGCACGTCGGTGAGCTCCAGCACGTTGCGTCCGATGGGCATGTCGTCCTCGGGGGTCAGGTCCTCAGCGCCCAGCATCCACTTGACGTAGGGCATGGGCGAGCCCACCGCCACGCACGTGATGTTCACGCTGCCACCCGGCATGATCTCGCTGTCGGCCGGTGGGATGGAGAAGCGGGGGGGCACGCGCCGCACTGGGAGGTGGGTGGGGGTAGAGTGTCGGGGGGGGGGGGGGTGGGGGAGACGAAGTGTTACTGATGATGAGGTGGCAACGGCAGAATTGTGTGTGTGTTGTGTAGCTCGAAGTTCTATAGGTGTATAGTGTGTGTGTGTGTGCATGTGTGTGTGTGTTTAAATGGTAACAGACGTTGCAGGTTCTGACGGCGCAGCTTGAGGTTGGATCCACGCTGCCGTCGACCGGTGATGTCGGAGTGTTTTATTCATGGCGCTTTTTACCGTGTAGCCCGCTAAATATTACATGAGATGCCCTTTCTCTCTCTCTCTCTGTACAGTATATCTACCTATGTATAATGTATTGATATACATTTAGACAGGACATGCACACATGCAAACACAGGACACACAAAACACGCCATGGGCAATACGTCTCAGGGAACATTGAGAGAGCTCAGTGTGGCTCATGAACACACATACACACACACACAATCACAACACACACACACACACACAATCACAACACACACACACAATCACAACACAGATAACAGCTTTGTGGCAGAGAGATTGAGAGAGGGAGAGAGAGAGAACGAGAGTGAGAAAAAGAGCAAGAAAGAGAGAGTGAGATAGAGAGTGCAATTTATATACTGTATATACTATACACCAGGGACGTGCGGTCAGGGGAGGCAGAGCCTCACCTGTCATACTCCAATGAAAATATCTGTTACGAAAAGTAAAAAATAAAATAATATAAAATAAAATAAAATAAATATTAAGATTTTCCACTGATCTCTGTTATAAATTAATTTTCTGTATGATTTCAACATTTTTTACCCGTCAAAATCGCCAAATTTGCGGAGCTCCGCTGCAAATACAGGGAGAGACGAGAGGTGAGGCAGCGACGAGCTCAGCCTCCCCTCTGATTGCGCAACCCCTCAGAAACTGGATGGAGCGCGGGCAAGAAGCGCGTGCCTGTTACTATCTCTAGTTTCTGTATGTCGTCATGTTTGTAGACCTTCATTACATGTCCTCGCCTTCCATAGTCCAATGTTTGTAGACCTTCATTACATGTCCTCGCCTTCCATAGTCCAATGTTTGTAGACCTTCATTACATGTCCTCGCCTTCCATAGTCCATTGTTTGTAGACCTTCATTACATGTCCTCGCCTTCCATAGTCCATTGCAGGTCACTTATTTCACGTACAGTATGTGTATCAAAGATATTTAGGCTCGCTGGTCTCGTCATAAAACTGCAATGAAAAAGCACCAGGGGAGGAGCTATCACATCTGCCTCACTGAGGGGGGCGTGTCTTGAGCCCACGTAATTGACGCTCTCCCTCCACTTGTTGAATGAGTATGAATAGTGGAACTACATCGCCTCACTGAGGGGGGCGTGTCTTGAGCCCACGTAATTGACGCTCTCCCTCCACTTGTTGAATGAGTATGAATAGAGGAACTGCATTCGCCTATAAAACGTGAATCGAAAACGTACCTGTATGCGTGTGTTGTAAAGAATGCTGATATGAAATATGAAACATACGGTCGCCTAACCAGTAGTCATTGTGCAACCCGCCAATTGAATGGTGCTATGAGTGGACCGCCCCAGAGAGAGAGAGAGAGAGAGAGAGAGCGAGGGATGGAGTTTTTCTGGAGGCAAAGGTTGGAGGAAGCGGACCGAGAGACAGGCGGCTGGATAGCAGGGGGTGGGGGGGCAGTGTCTCCACAAACCGCCTGTCAGACCCTGGAGAGAGAGGGGGGTGGTCTGGATGGGGGGGACCCTGCCACCGCGACACCCACAGCAGCGCTGACGTCCCCCCTGGTGTGTGTGTGTGTGTGTGTGTGTGTGTGTGTGTGTGTGTGTGTTGTAGTAAATTAGAATGTGCTCTGAGGGGAAACAAGACACCTCAAGAGTTGTCCATTTCTATTTTTTCAAGAGAGAAACGCAAATCTTAATCGAGACAAAAATTCCACGTTTTTTCTGTAGCAGTGCAAAGGCCAAGCCGAGAGGGCAGAGAGTTCGGGTTGAAACCCCCCACCCAACCCTGACCCTGACCCACAGATAATGCCCTCCTGTCTGCTCTGCCAGCCGCTCTGCATGGTTCAAGGCAGCGCTGCCTCTATCACCCACAATGATCTGCCTTGCGTCCACACAGCTGCGACTTCCACTGGTGAAACCCCGCATAGAAACACCGTACGTCCAATGTATTTCATAAAGATGGCCACGTCCGCTTTTGAAAGTTTCACCAGCATGAGCGTGAAACAGATGAGTTTAACATGTTCACTAAACCACCTGATATCACGGTGTGATCTCTGCTCACAGGTCTTCAGGTATAGACACACGGGTTGCCAGGTTGAGACTCATCCGCACTCATACTTACCCCTGGTTTGACTCCTCCCACTGCCATATCTGGCAGATTCTAAACCCTTCAGCAGTAAAATAGTCAGACAGTTTTACATATAAATTGTTTGAATTTCTTGTTGCACAAAATAGTTTCGATTTCCATTACACTTTTCAACTGTCAGGCATTTTTTATAGACGACAATATATTTTACTTTCCATTCTACAAAAAATGCATTAAACTGCAAAACACTCAATTGGCGATGGTGTTGTGAATGTAAATTAAACTATAGCGGTACTGGTATACCAGTGACTTTGACTTTGTGTTCAGTGAGCATCGACTAAGCCCCTGATTTCACGGTGCTCCCCGCTCATGGGATTTCATGAACACACAGCGGCATTGGGTTGCCAGGTTGAGACTCATCTCCCCCCCCATTTACCTCTGACATAGAGGTTAGCCGGGGTGGAGTAGCGTGTTCCGTCGCTGTTGGTGGCCACGCACTCATACTTCCCCTGGTCCGACTCCTCGCTCAGCTCAATCTGCAGGGCGCCTGGGCGGTGAGAGGGGGGTGTGGAGATAGAAAGAGAGAGAGAGAGAGAGAGAGAGAGAGAGAGAGAGAGAGAGAGAGAGAGAGAGAGAGAGAGAGAGAGAGCAGAAAGAGCTGTACATCAAAACCTCTTGATGACCCTTTTTTGACAATTTTTCTATTTCCAGGCAGCGAGAAAGCGCGGGCCCCTTTCCAACGCTATGCGTATGTCGTTCCTCTTTTTGTATCTGTGGGCCTTGATTGGTTGATTACTACCATGACCCTGACACTCCTGATCCCATTGGTGGATTCTAAAGGGGCGGGCCATATGTTATGGTTATCACAGCATTGATTCGTTGCACTGTATTCCTTCCTACTATAAATGAAACTTTGCCTCCCACTATTGTAAAATGCCTCTCAAATTGTACTAGAGGAATTTTCAGAATACTGAAAAGGGAAGGAATTTCTGACCATTTTTTGATTGGTCGGTTGGGTTATTTATGTCTGGCTTGCATGAAAGACATTATTATTATTTTTTGGGTTCTTAGGCTTTACCGCAATGCATTTTCCCCTTCTTTTTTTTCTCAAAGAACGCCTTTGTACTTTTGGCACTTTTTTGTGTTTTTTTGCTGACAGTGGTATAAATATAGTGCACCTCTGTGTTCTTCACACACAGCCTGAGACTCCTCAGCTAATCCAAATGTCCCTGTTCTATGTTAACCGTGTGTGTGTGTGTGTGTGTTGTGTGTGTGTGTGTGTGTGTGTGTGTGTGTGTGTGTGTGTGTGTGTGTGTGTGTGTGTGTGTGTGTGTGTGTGGAGGTTTACAGATATCTTTTATGTACACTTTTCTTTCTTTACCCGTCTGTATGTCTCTTTGTCTGTGTGGCTGTCTGTCTAACCAACCCCTTTCACTGTCTTTCTCCGTATTCCCCCTCTCTCGCTCTCGTTTTCTCTCTCTTAACGCACACACCTGCCCTCCGCTTTATATTGACCTCTCTCTCCCTGCCTCTCTCTCTCTCTCTCTCTCTCTCTCTCTCTCTCTCTCTCTCTCTCTCTCTCTCTCTCTTTCTATCTCCACACCCCCCTCTCACCGCCCAGGCGCCCTGCAGATTGAGCTGAGCGAGGAGTCGGACCAGGGGAAGTATGAGTGCGTGGCCACCAACAGCGACGGAACACGCTACTCCACCCCGGCTAACCTCTATGTCAGAGGTAAATGGGGGGGGAGATGAGTCTCAACCTGGCAACCCAATGCCGCTGTGTGTTCATGAAATCCCATGAGCGGGGAGCACCGTGAAATCAGGGGCTTAGTCGATGCTCACTGAACACAAAGTCAAAGTCACTGGTATACCAGTACCGCTATAGTTTAATTTACATTCACAACACCATCGCCAATTGAGTGTTTTGCAGTTTAATGCATTTTTTGTAGAATGGAAAGTAAAATATATTGTCGTCTATAAAAAATGCCTGACAGTTGAAAAGTGTAATGGAAATCGAAACTATTTTGTGCAACAAGAAATTCAAACAATTTATATGTAAAACTGTCTGACTATTTTACTGCTGAAGGGTTTAGAATCTGCCAGATATGGCAGTGGGAGGAGTCAAACCAGGGGTAAGTATGAGTGCGGATGAGTCTCAACCTGGCAACCCGTGTGTCTATACCTGAAGACCTGTGAGCAGAGATCACACCGTGATATCAGGTGGTTTAGTGAACATGTTAAACTCATCTGTTTCAAAAAAGGGTCATCAAGAGGTTTTGACGGATGGGGTGGCGAGGCAAAAAACACCCATGAAAAAACTTTATCAAAAAAGTGGTTGTTTGGGGCTTTTTGTTGGCAATGGTAGAGAGAGGACACAGGAAGTTGTAGATTTGAATGGTAAAATAAAGAAAGAAAAACAACAAAACAACACGTATGTGTGTGTGAGTGTGTGTGTGTGGGCATGTGGGTGAGGGCATGTGGGTGTGTGTGAAGATGCGTGAGCATGTGCATTTCTTTAAGCATATGTGTGTGTTTTCTGGGGTTGTGTATGTGTGTGTGCAAGTGTGTGTGTGTGTGCATGTGTAAAGATGCTTGAGTGGCTGGGTCTGCATTTCTTTGAGCATGTGTGTGCATGATTGCGAGCACAAGTGTAATCGTGTGTGCAATTGTATGGGTGAATGATCATGTGTGTGTGTGTGTGTGTGTGTGTGTTGTGTGTGTGTGTGTGTGTGTGTGTGTGTGTGTGTGTGTGTGTGAGTGTGCGTGTGTGTGAGTGAGCACGTCTAAGTACATTTGAGTCTTCACCATCTGTACATTTCAAACAGGGCGAATAACAGCTGGGAGACAAATTAAAAAGGGGCTATTTGATTGGACCAATGGAGTCTCATCGGGGGGGGGGATAGGGAGGCGGGGGTCAAAACCAGGTCAGGACCCGGTGAAAAGGAGACTTACTCCCTCCCGTCGAAATAATTTCATTTGGAAAACCGTGTTACACAAACGGGGGAGAGAGGAGGAGGGGGCAGGGGGGTTGGGGGGCGGGGGGAGAGTGTTGTGAGTAATCGTCTCCAATTAAAAATGTTCAAAATAAAAACGGACGGGACGACGAGCAAAGAAAAACAAAGCAACAAACCAAATCACGCCGACAACAGAACCCAAACCATGCCAAAGACTGAACAACAGAAAGCAGATGTCCGTGAGGTAGTGAACTTCATGGTGACAGGGTGAACAGAGACAGAGACAACACATGGCAACACATCACAGAGGAAGTCGTGATGGCCGTCGGTGTGTGATCGGTGTGACGAGTTACGAGTTAGAGAGGAGAGGAGGAGCTGGGAGCCGCATGACAGGGTGAATGAATTTGAAATTTGAATTGCCGAGCTGAGGCAGGGTGAGGAGATGAGCGGATGAATTTGAGGAATTTAGGGGGGGGTTTTGCTTTGCGTTAAAGCGGGAGAGGCGAGAGATGACGGGATGAAGGGATCATGGTACAGAATGATCAGAGGTTACTGTGTCATAAAGTGGTCCACTCAATTCCACACCCCCACACCACCGCCCTTACTCAGCACCCTTACTGCTCATACACACTTCTCATGTGTCCTGCCGCCAAATCTGGCATCGTCTAAACCCTTTATCCTTAAAATAGTCCCACATTTCATTTTTACTCATCATTTTTTTCCGTTTTAGCTGTTGCTCAAAATAATTATATTTTCCATAGATTTTTTACAGTCTGCATCATTTTACAATGCATTTAAGTTTCCGTTCTATTAAAAATGGATTAAACTGCAAAGCACTCAATTGGCTGGAGTATTTGTGAACGTAACTATAATGAAACTATCACGGTATGCTGCTAGACCAGAGGCTAGAGCACATTCACGCCCTGGTGTCCCCTAGTGAGAAGCATAGGGCTGTAGGCTGGGTGACTGAGAGAGGGGTGTGTGTGTGTGTGTGTGTGTGTCTGTCTCTCTAGTTAGTGTACGCTCTCTCCACTCCTTGTTTTTGAGCACCTCTCTCGTTCTCCACTAATGACCGGTATATCCTCTCCTCTCGACAATAATAATAACAATAATAATAATAATAATCTGTATCTAGAGTCTTTCTCTAATCTGATCCCCTGGTCCCTTTAAAAGCAAACAAACTCCTCCCCCCCGACCCCCTCAAAAAAAAATCTCACCCCCCACCTCCTCCCCGTCTCCTTCTGTGGTACTAACATGTTCTTCTTCTTCTTCCTCTCTAATCTCGTGCATTCATTGCCCACTCAGGTGGCACGCCCATTCGAGGTAAGAAGGCCGGGAGGACACAACACGACACAGTACACGCACCCCACCCCCCCCCCCACACCTACACACTCCTCACACACACACACACGCACGCAAGCACAATATTAAGATTTTTCCATTGATCTGTGTTATAAATGTAATTTCTGTATGATTTCAATCATTTTTTACAGTCAAAATCGCCAAATTTGCGGAGCTCCGCTGCAAATACAGGGAGAGACGAGAGGTGAGGCAGCGACGAGCTCAGCCTCCCCTCTGATTGCGCAACCCCTCAGAAAGTGGATGGAGCGCGGGCAAGAAGCGCGTGCCTGTTACTATCTCTAGTTTCTGTATGTCGTCATGTTTGTAGACCTTCATTACATGTCCTCGCCTTCCATAGTCCATTGTTTGTAGACCTTCATTACATGTCCTCGCCTTCCATAGTCCATTGTTTGTAGACCTTCATTACATGTCCTCGCCTTCCATAGTCCATTGTTTGTAGACCTTCATTACATGTCCTCGCCTTCCATAGTCCATTGCAGGTCACTTATTTCACGTACAGTATGTGTATCAAAGATATTTAGGCTCGCTGGTCTCGTCATAAAACTGCAATGAAAAAGCACCAGGGGAGGAGCTATCACATCTGCCTCACTGAGGGGGGCGTGTCTTGAGCCCACGTAATTGACGCTCTCCCTCCACTTGACGTTACTTCAAGCTAGCAAACTGAATGAGTATGAATAGCGGAACTGCATTCGCCTATAAAACGTGAATCGAATACGTACCTGTATGCGTGTGTTGTAAAGAATGCTGATATGAAATATGAAACATACGGTCGCCTAACCAGTAGTCATTGTGCAACCTGCCAATTGAATGGTGAATTTAAGCTACCTCTATCGGGTTCATATGTGTGTAAATCTGGCTCTGATACTAGCCAGTGCCTCCCCAGCCATTGACCTCACCGCACGTCACTGCTATACACTGTATATACAGTAAATATAAATGTACAGTATATAGAGAGAATGACAAAATGAGAGAGAGGAAGAGAGAGAGAGAGAGAGAGAGAGAGAGAGAGAGAGAGAGAGAGAGTACATCCACACGATAAAGCCACCCTGCTGCTACTGTACCAACCTTCTCGCAGCTCTGTAGAGGGGGAGACGGAGCAGAGTGCGGGGGGTGGGAGGGGGGAGGAGAGAGGAGAGAGGAAGAAAAACAGAATACATATCAGAGGGGGAGACAGCTGGGCGAGTTGGGAGAGCGACAGAGAGGGAGAGAGGAGGTGAAAGGAGAGAGAGGAAACACAAACAGCAGACACAGAAACATGGCGCGGCATCTGAGATAGATCGAGAGACAGATATATATCTATAAAGAGAGAGAGAGAGAGAGAGAGAGAGAGAGAGAGGGAAAGAAACAGAGCAAAGGGAGAAGAGAGGGAAAATGAGAGGGGAAGAAAGAGAGATGAGTATAGAAAGAGAGAGAGAGAGAGAGAGAGAGAGAGAGAGAGAGAGAGAGAGAGAGCGAGGGATGGAGTTTTTCTGGAGGCAAAGGTTGGAGGAAGCGGACCGAGAGACAGGCGGCTGGATAGCAGGGGGTGGGGGGGCAGTGTCTCCACAAACCGCCTGTCAGACCCTGGAGAGAGAGGGGGGTGGTCTGGATGGGGGGGACCCTGCCACCGCGACACCCACAGCAGCGCTGACGTCCCCCCTGGTGTGTGTGTGTGTGTGTGTGTGTGTGTGTGTGTGTTGTCTGTGTTTAGGGGCCGGAGACTGCCACCACCTCAAGAGTTGTCCATTTCTATTTTTTCAAGAGAGAAACGCAAATCTTAATCGAGACAAAAATTCCACGTTTTTTCTGTAGCAGTGCAAAGGCCAAGCCGAGAGGGCAGAGAGTTCGGGTTGAAACCCCCCACCCAACCCTGACCCTGACCCACAGATAATGCCCTCCTGTCTGCTCTGCCAGCCGCTCTGCATGGTTCAAGGCAGCGCTGCCTCTATCACCCACAATGATCTGCCTTGCGTCCACACAGCTGCGACTTCCACTGGTGAAACCCCGCATAGAAACACCGTACGTCCAATGTATTTCATAAAGATGGCCACGTCCGCTTTTGAAAGTTTCACCAGCATGAGCGTGAAACAGATGAGTTTAACATGTTCACTAAACCACCTGATATCACGGTGTGATCTCTGCTCACAGGTCTTCAGGTATAGACACACGGGTTGCCAGGTTGAGACTCATCCGCACTCATACTTACCCCTGGTTTGACTCCTCCCACTGCCATATCTGGCAGATTCTAAACCCTTCAGCAGTAAAATAGTCAGACAGTTTTACATATAAATTGTTTGAATTTCTTGTTGCACAAAATAGTTTCGATTTCCATTACACTTTTCAACTGTCAGGCATTTTTTATAGACGACAATATATTTTACTTTCCATTCTACAAAAAATGCATTAAACTGCAAAACACTCAATTGGCGATGGTGTTGTGAATGTAAATTAAACTATAGCGGTACTGGTATACCAGTGACTTTGACTTTGTGTTCAGTGAGCATCGACTAAGCCCCTGATTTCACGGTGCTCCCCGCTCATGGGATTTCATGAACACACAGCGGCATTGGGTTGCCAGGTTGAGACTCATCTCCCCCCCCATTTACCTCTGACATAGAGGTTAGCCGGGGTGGAGTAGCGTGTTCCGTCGCTGTTGGTGGCCACGCACTCATACTTCCCCTGGTCCGACTCCTCGCTCAGCTCAATCTGCAGGGCGCCTGGGTGAGAGAGGAGGTGAGGAGAGAAGAGAGAGAGAGAGAGAGAGAGAGGATAGAGAGAAGAGAGAGAGAGAGAGAGAGAGAGAGAGAGAGAGAGAGAGAGGCAGGGAGAGAGAGGTCAATATAAAGCGGAGGGCAGGTGTGTGCGTTAAGAGAGAGAAAACGAGAGCGAGAGAGGGGGAATACGGAGAAAGACAGTGAAAGGGGTTGGTTAGACAGACAGCCACACAGACAAAGAGACATACAGACGGGTAAAGAAAGAAAAGTACATAAAAGATACAAACACACACTAACACACACACACACACACACACACACACACACACACACACACTAACACACACACACACACACACACACACACACACACACACACGGTTAACATAGAACAGGGACATTTGGATTAGCTGAGGAGTCTCAGGCTGTGTGTGAAGAACACAGAGGTGCACTATATTTATACCACTGTCAGCAAAAAAACACAAAAAAGTGCCAAAAGTACAAAGGCGTTCTTTGAGAAAAAAAAGAAGGGGAAAATGCATTGCGGTAAAGCCTAAGAACCCAAAAAATAATAATAATGTCTTTCATGCAAGCCAGACATAAATAACCCAACCGACCAATCAAAAAATGGTCAGAAATTCCTTCCCTTTTCAGTATTCTGAAAATTCCTCTAGTACAATTTGAGAGGCATTTTACAATAGTGGGAGGCAAAGTTTCATTTATAGTAGGAAGGAATACAGTGCAACGAATCAATGCTGTGATAACCATAACATATGGCCCGCCCCTTTAGAATCCACCAATGGGATCAGGAGTGTCAGGGTCATGGTAGTAATCAACCAATCAAGGCCCACAGATACAAAAAGAGGAACGACATACGCATAGCGTTGGAAAGGGGCCCGCGCTTTCTCGCTGCCTGGAAATAGAAAAATTGTCAAAAAAGGGTCATCAAGAGGTTTTGACGGATGGGGTGGCGAGGCAAAAAACACCCATGAAAAAACTTTATCAAAAAAGTGGTTGTTTGGGGCTTTTTGTTGGCAATGGTAGAGAGAGG
>PIJE02000345.1:204376-206876 GCA_002895965.2 Coryphaenoides rupestris
AAGGAATAGAATATAATACATACTGTACTAGTGGCCCGACAGCTATCTTTGCAGCGGGCCTATTAATGCATCCCTAATGTATACCTAATCCATACTGTGCTCCCCTTTTTGCATATCTCTATTTTTAAGTCATATATATGCAACATGTGTCTTTTATAAACATGGCTGCAAGGCAGTCACAAGACATGTTCTCATGTCCATCCACAGTGACTGTACTACGACTGCTACTACTAGTACTGCCCATGCAGCGCTATGTGGGTCAAGAGAGCGAGGGCGGGAGCCGTGTGTGTGTGTGTGTGTGTGTGCTTAGTACTGCACAAAGGTAGTCTAATAGTGGATGTGTGTGGAGCGAGCAATAAGCTGGAATGCACCAGCCATTGATTGATTTTCTACCCAGGGACTGGAGGGAGAGGAGAGCCTTGTGGAGCTGAAGGCATATTGACTGGTCACTCTATACAGCACAAGGGAGGGGAGACAGTGAGTGAGTGAGTGAGTGAGTGAAGGAAAGAGAGATTAAGTGAGTGATTGAATAGGTTAAGGGAGTGAAGGAGTAAAGAGGTGAGAGTTAGGGATCCTGTGTTATTGAGGGGCTACAAGTGAGGTGCAGGCGCACAAGTTGTGCCAGAACCAAGGTGAAAGGGAAGCACCTGTCCATGTGTATGTGTGTGCCTCATTATGACAATATCAACAGGGTATTTGTATTATGTGTGTGTGAATAATGAGAACAATATGGTGGTGGCTGTGGACAAAAACCATTAGTAAGCAAGATTCACACACTTTTTCGCATCCTATAGCACATGTGTGTGTGTGTATGTGTGTGTGTGTGTGTGTGTGTGTGTGCTTGCGTGCGCGTTGTGCACAGTGTGACCATTAGTAAAATGCATGCCATGCATTTTAATTACACCGTGGTTATTGTAAAGGGTGAGTGGGTGAACAGCGGTGGCAGTTGTAGCAACATTAGCGCGCGTGTGTGAGTGAGCGTGTGTGTGTGTGTGTGTGAGCGTGTGTGTGTGTGTGTGTAGCACAGTAGAGTGATAGAAGGAGTGAGGGTGTAGGCCTCAGAACAGACAGCACTTACCAAAGGACTCTGTGGTAAAAGAAAAAGCACAAAAGCAGATACAGAGAGAAGAGACACAGCACAGACAGCACGTTACAATCGGACCATTGATCACACAGTGAGGCGTTGACTCAGTAGAGACACCGCTAGCTAGCAGGCTAGCTAGCAGGCTAGCTCCGACAGGGAGGCTCAGCAGCCGTGAGCCACCACAGCCTCGTAGGCAAGACTCAAGGTCGACACCACACATTACTGATACTATCATGAAAGATCCATATCCATATCCTTATTTTTATTTTACATATATATATGATGTATACATTTTACAAAAAAGAGAAGATTTACGTTTTAACTGTTAAAATGTTAAGTGCTGACATCTTAAGCTACTTAGAGGTGATAATTGGTACCCTTGACAATCGTAAAATAAAGTTCAAATCAAGGGGTCAGGAGTCGGGGGCGGTGGGGGCGTTGGGGGGCGGGGGGGTGGAGCCAGCAGTGTAAACAGGGGTAAGCAGCACGGGGCATTCTCCAGTCATAAAGAAGCCAGAGTCGGGGGTCCAAAGAACACAAAAGCAGGGTGTTAAGAGGCCAGAAAGGGTGCCCCTGGGGGGCCCCGGGAGAGTGTGGTGGTGGAGGAGGAGGAAGAGGGGGAGGAGGGGGATGGGGGTTCGAGGGTTAGGGGGGTAGGGGGGGTGGGTCGCTGGGGGAGCTATGACGGTGCAGTCTCACACACTACTGTGGCTGTCGCAGATGGCCTGGAAAACGCATATATGTATACACACACAACTTGTTTTTCTTCTGAAAATCCCCCGGAAATTCGCCGCAGAGATGGGAGTTCAACGTCAAGTCACAGCAGTGAGCTACAGTGGGAGAGGTCAGCCCCAGGTCTGCACGTCACCATCACCGACGTTCACCCCGCATGGTTACGCTTCATCAAATCCTGTTTTTCATTTCATTTTCAAAAAGGTCAACGTTTAATGATGGTGATTTGCGATGGGAAGACCTCAGGGAGTTTGGAGGAGGAAAAATAAACAGAGAGAGAGAGAGAGAGAGAGAGACATTGGAAGTGGCTCAGGTTCAGTGCGGAGGCCTCCAAGAGCCCGCCAGGAGGTAGGCACCGTTACCGAGCCACACCACCAGAGAGATAAGAGGTGTGTGTGTGAGTGTGTGTGTGTGTGTGAGGTGGGCGGGAGGAGCTTGGGGGGGGGAAACAGCCAATCACGGCAGCACAAGAAACCCGAGTGGCATGAAGAAGAAGAAAGGGGAGGAGGATATCCAGGGAGGCATATAAGGCAAGGAATGAGGAAGAAAGGGAGGAAGGAAGGTAGGCAAAGGAGAGGGAACCAAGAGGAGTGGGGAGAAAAAGGGAGAGGAAGGAAGAACGAAAGAACAACAGAAATAAAGACACAAGAACGAAAAAAGAACGAAAAACAGAATAAAAGAAGA
>PIJE02000345.1:211876-229376 GCA_002895965.2 Coryphaenoides rupestris
TCATGGAGTCTGTTGTTGGGAAAAAGCGGCAGGACTCAGAGCAGAGTAGATGTATGAAATGGAGCGCGTCCGCCCAGGCTTTGGGATAATAGACGCGGTCGACTTGATCTGCGCCCTCCTTTGGAAAATACTGAAGAAAAAAACGGGTGGGCTCTAAAACGTGTTTCTGTAGCTTCTGCACCTGCAACGACTCACACAGGGCAAGCTTCCATTTGAAATGCTTTCAAAAGCTTTTTAAAAGGCTTCAACGTGTATCATAACATATCGACAGTTTAACGAATGGTTAAACTTGAACCCATTCGTCCAAGTGTAGCTATCTTGCCGTTTACCAGCAAGGGGTTAACCTCACAATTATGAAGTGATTGAAACTTGTTCTATTAACCTGCCGATCGTGAGTGCTTGGTAGCTATCTTGATGTTAACCAGCAAGGGGTCAACCTAGCCATTATGAGTGCAGCAGTAGCTCAGGAGGTAAGAGCAGTTCGATCCCCGGGCTCCACCTAGCTAAGTGTGGAGGTGTCCCTGAGCAAGACACCACCTAACCCTACCTGCTCCTGAAGTGTTGGTTGTTACCTTGCATGGTTGACACCGCCGTCTGTGTATGAATGGGTGAATGGGAGGCAACTGTAAAGCGCTTTGAATAAAAGCGCAAGAGAAATGCAATCCATTTACCATTTACCATCAGTGGTTGAAACTTCAAATCGTACTGTACCATCAGCGATATATTGTTGTTTCACTCTTTGGACAAATGTACTTATTATAAGTCGCTTTGGACAAAAGTGTCTGCCCTAAATGTAAATGTTAATGTAAGCACAGGGACACCGCTCACCAACTGCAGGTGTGCTGGCCTGCAGGAGACACAGGCTGGGCCCAACATGCCCTCTGCGCTCTGTAACTTTGAGTGGTGTATCGAGCTACGCTGGAGCTTAAAGAGAGTATAAATGCATCCTTAAATGCACCCACGTGCCATTCATGTTTCACACTGTGCCAATCACAGCCATTTACTCCATGCCAGGTTTTCAATTAGCCCGCTTCTGATCCCCTGTAATTAAGACGGCTGACCTTAACACCCGATCCCTCCGCAGGCCCTCCCGCGCCGAGCCGCCAGACAGTCAGTCAGACGGCCAGTCAGTCAAACGGCCAGTCAGTCAGTTAATCAGTCGCTTGAAGCTGAGCTGTACCCAGCCAGGGGGGACGGGGACTGTCTGTCTGTGTGTATGTGTGTGTGTGTGTGTGTGTGTGTGTGTGTGTGTGTGTGTGTGTGTGTGTGTGTGTGTGTGTGTGTGTGTGCGTGCCAGATGTATGTGGACACACACTACTATGCTTGCCCATGTGCATGTGCACATGTGTATGTTTGCAACTGCACGGATAGATAACATTTTTTATGTGTGTGTGAGTGTGTGTGCACGTACAGTAAGTGTGTGCAATGTGTAAGTGCGTGTGCCGTTGGTGCGTACATGCCCGTGCCGGGTGTGGTGTTACGCGTATGCCACTGTGTATGCATGTGCGACCGTGCGCGCCGCGCGTGTGTATCGTGCGGCATGTGTGATGCTGTGTGTGGTTGGACTTGGTGGTGACTGCCGTGTGGAGTGAACAATTCAAGCCTGACAGTTATCAGGGGTATTAGCTGCTCCCAGGTGGGCTCTTATTCATCCACAACACAATGGTCCTCAGAAGCAGCAGACAGGAGGCTGATCACTGCAGAAGGGCCTCTGTATGCAGTTGGGGCCAATCACTCGTGGTGCGTAGGTTTTGGGACGCTTGTGTGTGTGTGATGTGTGTGTGTGTGTGTGTGTGTGTGTGTGTGGTGGTGTGGTGTGTGTGTGTGTGTGTGTTGTGTGTGTGTGTGTGTGTGTGTGTGGTGTGTCAGTGTGTGTGTGTGTGTAGTGGTCTGTGGTGTGAGAACAAGTGCCCGCTCAAGCGCACCTGTTCTCCGGCAAGAATCCGAAATAGAGGAACTGGGTATTCACCTAGAATTTTCATCCCTCATACTGAAGAGGCACACCCACCACACACACACAACACACACACACACACACACACACACAGGATTTAACATGCGCACCACACACACACAACACACACACCACCACACCACACACACACACACACCACAGCACCACACACACACCACACATGCAGGCAATGCACACACTCATGCAAGCACACACACGTACATGCAAACAAACAGATGCAAACAGAAACACGCACAAATACACATATACACACACGCAGAAATGATTATGCAGTACAGGCATTGACATGCATAACTAGACACACCACCAACATATGGGCAGCCACCATGAGACCAAACATTCTGGGCGGGGCATACAGAGCGACGCTGGAGAGGCAAACACTGTGGTCTGATGTGAATAATTTAGATGTTGTTTTGTATAGTGGCTAGAAGAGAGAGGGACAGAGAGAGAGAGAGAGAGAGAGAGAGGAGAGAGAGAGAGAGAGACAGAGAGAGAGAGAGAGAGAGAGGGAGAGAGGAAGTGGTGTGGGGGGCGAGAGAGTGACAATGGACTGTAAAGAGTGTGTAAAGGCGGGCCGTGTGATTATTCACGGTCGAGCACCTTCACTCACCAAGTGACTGCCGAGCACATAACTACATTATGTTCTACTAATGGACTCAAACTAACACTAAAATTACCATCTAAAGAACGCAGGCTGCCTCCCCCCACCAGCATTAACTTTCACATAAATGGACCGGAGAGGAGGATAATATTACTGTATGGCCTGGTGTACCGGCCAACACTGCCTGCATCCTTAAACATTCCTCAGATAGCCAGGCGCAAAATCATCTATATACAGTATATATATATACACATATATACTGTATAGTATATACAGGGTACAAAATGAACTTTCTTGCTTTTTGTCTCCCCGTGTAATAGGTTTCCAAGGCAATTTGATCAAATGTTCAAGGTAAATTGCTTTGTTTTTCAATGTTGCATGATGGACCAATATTCAATGACTCCTGATCGTATTCAATCGTATTTGGTTTAAATGCATTCATGAACACAGTCAACTCTTTGCATTTCAAACAGGAGGCGGTCATCCCAAATTCAAGAGCAATGAACCTTTTTTTAAGGGGCCAAATGCCCGAGTCCCTGTTAAGTTCTGACCCCGAGTATACATAATAAATAAATAAATTAATACAATTATAGATAAGATATTAAGAACAACATTTTAACATTACTATGCTAGAATAAAATGAAGAAAAAAAGAATAAAATCTATGTATTTCACTGTCCTGTGTTTAAGCACATGCCAAATGCCAGCTGCTTGACAGACTACAGTCCATCGCTGCAGGAAACGTGATAGTGCCACAAAGTTTCCATGGCGCGCACACACAAGGTGAATGTTTGTGTGTCCGTCTGTGTCCTGTCTGTACAATACATGAGATCTCTCTCCCATACACGCGCACACAGTCGCACGCACGCACGCACACACACACACACACACACAAACTCACTCAGTCAATCACACAGACACACACACACACACACACACACACACACACACACACACACACACACACACACACAACACACACAACACACACACACACACACACGAACTCACTCAGTCAATCACACAGACACACACACACACACTGACCTCTGAGGACGGTGAGTCGGGTGGAGGCGGTGATCTCCCCGGCGGAGTTGGAGGCGTGACACTCGTAGATGGCCTCATCCCTGGGGGTCCTCAGGGGCTGGATCCGCAGCACGGAGCCAGACCCGTCGTCAAAGTCTATCACCTGGGGGTGCCCATGAACACATTCAGAGAGACCTAGAGGCCCCGACCCTCTCACTGTCGGAAGGACGAGCAACATCAGTTTTCCCGGGAATGGACTGCATGTCCGAATTCGTGATGCACAATATACTGTATTGGCGACCGCATCGGTATCGGACGTTATTTGTGATTTTTTAGAATATATTGGCGTTAGTACGATGAGCAAAACTGAGCAGATATTTATTGGCAAACATGTGTTTTTGGTTGGGTTATAATAGCATTGAAATAGATGGCAGAAACAGGAAAAAAAGGAAATATTTTCCATGTTACAGTGATTTCACGTTTCCATCTCATTCAGTATGAACAAAATTTGATTCCCAATCCCTTAAGAACTTCTTTTACACAGACCATATTGTATTGATATCAGTAAATATTTATTGTCGGCCATAACAGAAAATGTATTGTTAGTTATCGTATTGGCCAAAAGGTTCATATCGGTGCATGCCAATAGTCCTTAATAATACATGTCTTTTTGTAAGGACTACACTGTGACTCTTTGGGTGGATTAATGCAGATTTCTTTCATTTTAGCACAGTGGAGTAGTTATGCTGTGCTCAGCCCAGGTAACTTCTAATTTGGGCGTCTTATGGTGGGCATGCCTGTCAGGATCCCATCCAGTGATGAGAGAGCAGTGTGGGAACGGGGCGGAGGGAGGGAGTGGTAGTCACGCGCTGCAGACTTGGACTCTCTGTTCTCAGGTTTACGAGATAAGCCTCTTAGCCCAGTCATCCAGCAAGGTGCCAAAAAAAAGTGCTGCCGGCCAAAATGTAAATCAAATGAAATATAATAATTATGAATAACACCAGAATTGGATTACAATGGTCTATTTCTGCCATGTTCTTTGACAACTGATAGGTAGACTATTTGTATTTTAGCTTTATTCATAAATTATCAATGCACGTTCGGCTTCAAATGTAGGAGCAGGTTGTAGTCAATGGATCTACAGTGACGATATCAAGATAATTGGTCAGATCCAAGATCCTTTCTCATCTACCATAACTCTCCTCAATATGTAAATACTTACAGATTCACCAGCTGGCAAGAGAAATATAGCTAGGAAGCAGAATTTTTATAATTTATATCGAATAAGATTTTGTGAATTGCCGAAGGGGCTCATTAGAGTGGGCTTGGGTGAACTTAAAACCAACCTTAGCAGAAACTCGACTTTAACTACGGGAGGGAAGTGGCGAGCGAGACTAACTCCTGTGGACAGCGTTGGAGCGCCGGGGTCTAAAAGCGGACTAAACGAAGATTATGATGCGGGCTGGAGGGAGCTAATGAGGCCGTCTCATATCAAGACGTCCAAGGTCAGGGTGTCGGCTGAGAGATCAACCACTCAAGACTCGGGTCAGGAAGCCTCCGCTCCGTTTTGACAGCACAGACGCCGTCAAGCGTTTGCTCAAACCTTAAAACCTACGAGAGTGAGCTGAGTCGTATTCAACCAGATAAATCCATAAGAGGCAGCAGGAATTTCTACCGGTCGTTTAAGCAGTATTAGCTTCTGTATGTATGTAGGACAACTGTGAAACGCCTGTTGGGAAATGTGCAGGGGTTTTCAGCGAGGAGAGCTCCGCCCCGGCGTTTGAGCCGTCAATCATCTGGGTTTGCTTTGCCAATAAAGTCATCTCACGGGTGCAGCCGGTGTGTAGGATCAGCATCGGCTTCAGTGATATCCGCTTCTTACCAAAACATCACCTCCCCCAAAAACACTGTGATCTCATCCAAGACATCCACCACATATAAGACCATTCATATGCAACCACTGATGAATGGTGAACGCGATCCTCACCTCAAACCGCTGGTTGCTGACTTTCTTGCCTTTCTTGTTCCAGACGATCTTGGGCTGGGGGTCTCCGGTGGCCTGGCACACGAAGGAGGACACTCCGCCCTGGACCCCAGTCTGGTCCTCCGGTGTCCGGGTGAACCGAGGGGGCGCTGCATTGGTGGGGGTTCATTGATTAGTGCTGATCACTGTCGATATACAGTATGATGTAATATATGGTGTTAATGAGCTGTTCTGTTTGGTACCACCCGGGTCGTAACAGAAGACATATAGGATGTGGTCGGATATTCAGTCCTGCCTATGGAAAATGGCTATCTATCCATCACTCTCTTTCTCTTTTGCTCTCTCTCACTCTCACTCTCGCTCTATATATATAGAGCAGATATAGAGCTATATAGGCAGGATGTGATATTACCATAACATCTACTGCACTACTTTAAGCATCTGTTTTTTTCATATAATGCGTTGGCTGTGTAATCTGTCATCTGTACGTTTAACGTCGTATTAAATACAACATCCCCGTCTGCCAGTGGGACTGGCGTACGGGATAGATGTGAAGTGAAAATGAAAACCGAGGGAAGAAAACCAACAACATGTAGTCTTGGCTTGGTGCATCTGTGCATGTGCGTGTATGCATGTGTGTGAATGTGTGTGTAAGTGTGTGTGCTTGCATGCGTATGTGCATGTGTGTGTGCACGTGGCATATGCACACTCTGTGTGTGCACACACACACACACACAGAGAGCCATACCTAGAAACCTAATTTGCTAGGATTGTGTGTGTATGTGTGTGTATGTGTGTGTGTGTGTGTGTACATGCTTGTGTGTGTGTGCACAGAGAGCCATACCTAAAACTGGTGTGTGTGTGTGTGTGTGTGCGCGCGTGCATACACCCTTGTGTGGTTGCTTATGGTGTTTTGGAGGGGGGAGCCATGTTCCCCCCTCCGTCCCCCTCTCCAGCGGCATCATAGCTTAATATTTGTGTGCCATAAAGGGTTTATGAAGACTTACTCCTGACATGACCACTAAAGCTCCGGCTTCCAGGGACGCCAACAATATCATAACCGCCGGGCCCCGCCTGATTGTGACATCATGACATCAAAAAGATTGTGCCCGCCAGTCACACCATGTCAAGCGCCGGCCCGGCTCGCCTAATGGCATTCCGGCCAGAAACCAGAAAATCCCGACTTAGGAGCTTACCACCCTCCACCCGGACAAAGGGAGAGAAATTGCTTTTGCCGTAAAAAAATAATAAAAAAAATATATATAAATAAAGGAGAGACATTGAAACGCTAAGCTGCTGGGAGAAGACGAGAGAGAGGAAGAGAGACAGAGACAGAGGGACATAGAGAGGAAGAGAGAGAGTGTGCGTGCTTATGTGTACAGGGGAGAGAGAGAGAGAGAGAGAGAAAGTGGGGGTGTGAGTTAAAAGGAGTATACTGGTCTGCGTGATCAAACCATTGTAACCATTGTTTCTCCTGGCTTAACTAAAGCATCCAATACCAGTTTGTTGTCAAATTGATTTCATTGTACCAATCTGCTGAAGAGCATTTAGCGTGAATGTGGCTCTCGCCACGGGTGTAAACAAACACGTTCTGTCTTTTGGAATCCATGTGCATCAGTACAGAGAATGTGAAGGTTTGTTGACAAAAAAACTGTGAATAGCCATATAAGTACTTTACACAAAGTCTTATCACAAAGTGCTACTTCTATTGTTTACATGTGTGGCTGCCACACTCGCGCTAAATGCTCTTAAGCAGAATTATATTGGCAACGGATGTTTTACTCTTTGTTGTGCTTTGGTAAAGTACGGGATAAATGAGGGAGTTTAAACTGGTAAAGACCTGGATGGATGCAGAGGTTTAAACTGGTAAAGTGCTGGATGGAAAAGTGTGCTGGAGACACACTGGGTGAGTTGATGCACGACCAAAGACAATGGGTGCGTGTGTGAGATAGAAAGTGAGGGATGGAGAGAGGTAGAAATTGAAGAAAGAGAGAGAGAGAGAGAGAGAGAGAGAGAGAGAGAGAGAGAGAGAGAGAGAGAGAGAGAGAGAGAAAATATGATAGAGAGAGATAGAGAGAGAGAGAGGAGAGAGAGAGGAAAGAGGAGGAAGAGAGAGAGAGGAGAGAGAGAGAGATGGGGAGAGAGAGAGAGAGAGAGAGAGAGAGAGAGAGAGAGAGAGAGAGAGAGAGAGAGAGAGAAAGAATCAGAGAAAGCAAGAGTGAGGAAACAGAGGATGCAACTAAATGAGAAAGGGAGAGAGAGAGAGAGGGAGAGAGAGAGGGAGAGAGAGAGAGGGAGAGAGGGGGGCAGGGAGAGCAAAAGAGAGAGGGCGGGAGAGAGATGAAGAGAGGGAGGGAGAGCGAGAGAGAGAGAGAGATGGAGGGAGAACGAGAGAAAGAGGGAGAGAGAGATGTAGAGAGTGATATAGATGGGCAGGGAGGGAGAGCGGGAGGGGGGAGGGAGAGAGAGAGATGGATGGGGAGGGGAGAGAGAATGAGGCAGAGGGAGAACGAGTGTGGAATCACTCTTTTAATCCTTCCACTAATCTCTCTGCCACAAAACAAATGAAAAGTTTAAGCCAGCGGAGGCTGGAAGGTGGATACTCCAATGTCCTGTGTCTCTCACATTCTCCCTCTCTATCCTATACCTCTGGCACCTCACTCTCCCCACTAAAGTACACCATTCATCAATTCTCTAAGTAAGTCTCTCTCTCTCTCTCTCTCTGCGTCAACCCTTTATCTCTCTACCAGTTCCAAATGTCTCCAACCATATCTACCCCCCCCCCCCAACTCCTCTTCCCAGTTCCCCCTCTTTCTTTCATCCGCCCCCACCTTCTCTCTCCATCTCCAGGGTGTTATGTAAGCACTCGTGTCACATTAACAGACTGGATGTGTGTGATGATGGAGGGTGGTGGCGATGGTGTCGAGTGTGTGTGTGTGGGGGGGGTAATTGTGGATAATTTATTGGAACATCAACAGTATCAGAATACATTTTACCTTCCACTCACGCCTCCAAAAAACAACAAAAAAAACTGCTTCTGAGCAAGTAAGTAAGTAAGTAAGTAAGTAACATTTATTTCTAAAGCACATTTAAAACAGCTCACGTTGACCAAAGTGCTGTACAACCAGAGCAGGCAATCATAATAAAACATAGAATAAATAAAACACCCACATAAGCATCAATAAGAAGCAAGAATGACAGCAGGTTACATTTCCTGGAATAGGTGTAACGTTTAATCCCTCTGCCCTCATTGGGTTCACGCCAACGTCTCTGCTGTGGCCAAAACTTATACAAAGTTATAAAAAAAAGATTTGAATGCTAAACTGTCATCCACATCATGCCATGAAAAGGCAACACGTACACAATTAGAATCAACAGATCAACAAGGAACGGACTGTGAAAACATGCACTTACTGATGATGTGGGACCAAAGCCCATAGGTTTGATGTGCAACAACAAGGCTACACCCGCTCCGCCCCACACCCGCTCCGCCCTACACCCGCTCCGCCCCACACCCGCTCCGCCCTACACCCGCTCCGCCCTACACCCGCTCCGCCCTACACCCGCTCCGCCCTACACCCGCTTCGCCCCACACCCGCTCCATCCTGCCACACTTCAACACCCCCGCACCCACTTGAAGTGATCTTCACGGTTCTTTATCGTTCTCCCGTCAAACCACTCTCAAGCTGTCTCTGTGCAATAGAAAGAACACACACACACACACACACACACACACACACACACACACACACACACACACACACACACACACAAACACACACACACACACACACCCACACGTCACACGTCTGATGCAGCGGAATACTCCGAAAATGTCAACTTTGTGGCAGAATAAATATCGGGGGAGCCACACAGTATAACTATGCACCTGAGGTAGAGAGAGCTTCTCCAGCAGAGAGAGAGACTCTTAATGTAAACACATAATGTACATAATTTAAAGATAGGCTGGGGCGAACGACTGAGGCGAACGACTGAGAATGAGAGAGAGAGATAGAGAGCGAGATCGAGAGGGATAGAGAGCGAGAGATGTAGAATTAGAATTAGATTGCGCCAATCTTTTCCCTGTCGGTCCGTGTGTGTGTGCATGTGTGTGTGCATGTGTGTGTGCATGTGTGTGTGCATGTGTGTGCATGTGGGGTGTGTGGGTGGGGGGGGGGGTAGATAAAGAGACGGACACAGAGGGTGGCCTACATAATGTGGCCGTGCAGCGGGGACTCTGATCCAGGCAGCAGATGGTGGGGATTACCAAGTACCACTCCACTCACAGCCCACCACTTTCAAGTCATGCTGGAAGACGTGTGATAAACTTCTGAACATTTCCAGGGGTGAGCGCTCGTCTTAGCCCCTCGGAGCGCTTCAATCTATGCTTTAGAATGTTAAAGATAAAGGGGGGGGGGGTAATTGAGCAAGAGGAGGAAGATAAAGTGTTCGCTATGGCCTGTACACTGTGTGAAGATTTAAGATTTAAGTCTGTTGGTCGTCAAGTGACTCTTGGTCAGATGTCTATGTCTCAACATGCCGCATGTTATTTTACAAAAATGAAAATAGATGGAATAAGATACAAAAAATTTGTGCGATGAATCATTTGACAGATTGTTTGTTGAGGTTAAATAAAACATTGAGATTGCCCTAAAGGAAACAGTCCATGTAGTTGAATGACATGAACCACTGATCACATGTTCTCCATTGGACCACATTTAAATGAATGTGGCTGACTCAGTGACCAATCAATTTAAACTTTTCATCAATTATTTTTACGCCTCAACCAGTGTGTCATTAATTCAGCGTTGTAAGAGAAACGCACACCCAATGTCAAATGTTAATTGTTGCGTGTCCTGCTGAGGTGATTAGATTGTATAAATCAATCAAAATCAAACACATTCAAACCTAATCATGATAATAATAATGTTCAACAAAGCAGCAAATGTGTGCACATTAACAATTATATGGTGAGGGAGAGGGGAGATGCACATAATAACACTGATACAAAAACATTACAATTACAAAAAAAACTAATGTAATTCTTCCCTGACTATCCGAACCTAAGGAAGAGGTGTCATTACATTTGCTCTTGGGCTACCAGCGGTGAATCCATCAATCACATGCGGAGGGAAACGCAAAGACATCTAAACATTAAGTAATAGATTTCATCAATGGATTAAGCCCACGGTGGCACTGGCGTGAAGCAGCAGTGAAGGTGGCTCTGTGGAACAGAGGATCTTTGTCTGAATATAACGAATACAGCAGAGAGTAGTCAGCTACACGGTGTTATGTTAGATGGATGCTCATGAATATCAGAGGAAAGAGGTAGCAGCAATAAGCTACCCTAAATGAGGAAAATAAGTCAAGGAACAGATGGGAGGCCCAGATGCTAACTAACCCTGCGGGTCTAACGGCATGTGTGCATAGTGTGTGCGCGTGTGTGTGTGTGTGTGTGTGTGTGTAAGGAAATGCTATTTTTTGCTCAGAGTCGGGATAGTCAATTGTCCCTTAGGGTGGGGGGAATGGGAGAAGTGGTTATTGAAGCTCCTCATTAAATTACAATCCCAGTATCACTGTTGGAAACGCATCAATCTGATTTGCACTGGTTGTGTGTGTGTGTGTGTGTGTGTGTGTGTGTGTGTGTGTGTGTGTGTGTGTGTCTCGGGCATGCTTGTCCATGCGTGTTCTCGGGTCAGTGTTGACGAAGTTCAAAAATAATTATCAGAATGCCAAAAAGCCTCAAACCTCTGAAATGTATACTTAAATTACGTTTGTGTGTGTGTCTGTATGTGTGTGTGTGTGTGTGTGTGTGTGTGAGTGTGCATGTGTGTATGTGTGTATGTGTGTGTGTGTGTGTGCACACGCGCGTGCAAATGCGCACATGCATGTGTGCGCGTGCGCATGCGGGGGTTTGTGTTGTGTTCATGCAGATATTTGGCCGGGCACCGTCTAATTCTATCCGCTGCCAGGTGGGGATGCGGCTGCGCGGCGATGTAAGCGGTGGGCGGCTGGCTGGTGAGTCAGGCAGCCGTCAGACGCACCGAGCAGCGGAGAGCCAGGGCCGGGGTCCCTGCCAGGGCCCTGGAGAGGGCGGTGGGCAGGGCGCCAGCGCCGTAACTTAAAACACATTACCGTGAAACGACAGCTAATTATCAGCTGCTTAGTCGTGTCCTGGAAATGGAAAAGGAGCAGCGTGGGGGTGGTGGTGGTGCTGGTGGTGGTGGTGGTGATGATGGTGGCAGCAGTAAACATCCTTCTCCGGACTGCACTGAGCCTGAACCTCCTCCTTACGCACGCCTCAAGACAGACAAGGAAGTGACGGCCAGGTTGGAGACGGTGAATTGAATGAAAATGAACCGTTATCGGGTAGTACATTTCTGCTACGCATTTTATACAGCAGAGCTAAGGATGTAGTCGTCGTTTCAGGCTTAGAAACGAGTCACACAATAAAAAGCAACACTAAAGCAACAATGAAACACTACAACGGTAAAACATAAAGTTTAAGGGGGGGTAAAAAAAATGAAAAGATTGAGAATGTCACATTAAATGATGGCGTGACGGCGAAGACGTTTTCACTTTTTGGTTTTTAAAAATGCCCACAGAGGCTGCTTCTGTGATGTTTTTATGGGCTGGTGTTCCACAACTCGGCTGCATATTGAGTAGAAAGTGGCCTGCCTGCTTCCTCATGAAGTACCATGGGGACTTCTAAAAGACCTCTTTTTGGGACACAGGATGACAGGCAGTCTGAAATTGAGCTTTACAAACACAAGCAGTGGGACCTTAAAATCAATCCATAAAGACACCGGCAGCCAACGCAGGGAGAAGTTAATACTGCTGCTGTGTGTTGTGTTTTCTCTCTCTCTGGTTTTCATTAAAAGTTTCTACTTGTCTGTGGATCCCTTCAGGAAACCAGAAGGAATAACAGTCTAATGGTCCAATGTTCTTGGAACGAAAAACATAGATGCCTTGCTTGGGTCCAGACCTTTGAATCCGCCCACTCGGCAGAGTTGACTGATTATGGGCTGGCAATTGTGACATGAAACAGCGATTTTTTGGTCGAAAAAGCAATCTTCCAATGAGCGCCGTGGGGTGAAGGGGCGGAGGGGGCGGGGCGACTAACGATAAGCCAATCAGCACTAAGGGCGGGACGAACACTTGACAATGACTCTGATTGCCATTTCCTTAGAATTTGCAAATTTTCAACCCTGAAAAATGTTCAAAAACATTTGACATTAATCCTCCCAGAATGAATACTTGGTCTATATGGGGGAATTACCCTGACATCCGGGAAACTTTCACTTTAAGTAGGCTTGATGTTGCGTTTGGGCTGTGGATTAATAATCAGAATCATAATAATAATCCTGAATCTGATATGACCCCCTTTTGATTAATAAACTTATTTTACATAGACCGCATGTCTTCTCAATATCGGCCAACACCTTAGTTTTTAGCTTTTACTTCGCTCCACGATTACTTCTACTAGCTCCAGCAAAACCAGCATGTTGGCATGTCTAGGGAAAACCAAATCCCCCTCCATCGCAGAATTAGGTTAGAGTAGAGGCAACATCAGACTGAAGATGGAAATAGAGAGTAACTGAGTTGACAAGTCTGTCTGATATCAGGCTGACATGGACGTGTTTCATGGCTTCATCTCGTTGGGTTTCCAAACGTTCTTATTACCTCGCCGCTATTCCTCAAGCGACATCTGGGGCACCATGTTAATACATTACTATGGTTGATGTTGCTGGTGAAAGGGTTTTGGATTGAGGTTTGTTTTGGGTCATCTACTAATTGTGTAGATAATACACTCATACATAAAGCCTGATTGTGCTTTTTGTGGACATAACCAACAACAGGACTGCGCTCAGTGTGCTACTGGAGAGGCTAGACCTGATTTGAGAACATTGCATTGGATTAACTGTGGTCTCTCTCTCTCTCTCTCTCTCTCTCTCTTTTGTTTCAACAAACTCCAGCCAACTTTCCCCTCACAAGCACTGGTTTACTTGCGTAGAGCGTTTAAATAACCATACAATGAACAGCTAACATCGCCACCAATGCCAATCGTAATGCTGATCCAATTAACGTCTCATTTAGCCCACCATGGCAAGCCCTGGGCCCTGGCAAGTGTCTACTTAATCACAGTTAATTTGTTAGAAACACAAAGGCGAGGGGAGAGACACACAAGGAGAACAAGCATTCACATGGAGCCTGCTTTTATTCACAGGTCATTAGAGACACACGGGTCTTCTCCCACTGGGACCCGGGCGGTCCGGCCGGGGTCAGAGCTGGCTTCCCATCAGGGTAAATAAAAGGTTCCTCTGTGCTAGTCAGAGGACGTTACTCACACATGAGCGGCTTCTTGAATAAGTTACAGCTAAGCCCGCCGTACTGCAGGCCTCTATCGTCCCGCGGACCGCTCCAACCGCTAAGCAAACTCTAAAGCCAAGAGGAGTCACATCCCATTCCTCGCGGATGAGCGCACAGCTATGCTAGGTGGCGATAGCGACACGGAGCTTCCCCCGACGCATGCTAATTGTTTAGTCACACGGCACACATCGACATAATAATTGACGTAATTACGTATTTATATGAGTCATCGTATGACTATTCATGAGTAAAGAGGGCTATTATTGGGACTAATATTCCATATTATTCGGGCTATTAGTATCCAGTAGTGAATTCTCCTCTTGATAAGGGTTGTAACAGAGAACATGACAAGCACAAGGTATTCTGTCTCACATGGTACAAAGAAGATATGCACTTATAAAAAATTGGATGGGTAGACACCTTATCCAAAGCTAATATATTGATTTGGCAGGCAGGGAACATGATAGTGTGTGTGTGTGTGTGTGTGTGTGTGTGTGGGGGGGGGGGGGGTGGCTGGTTGTTATTGGTCCTAAATTAGGGGTGGTAAAACTGTGTTAGCAAGTGGCGTACACAGAAAACCCATAAAAACGACATGAGGCCCATTATGTTTTTCGTACATGTTGTGGCCCGGATAGACGTGTTGAAATCACACATGATGTAGGAGAGGCTGTCATCCAACACAGCAAGCCGGGCACTCCCACCGCATCACATAGTTGGAGACCAA
This sequence comes from Coryphaenoides rupestris, assembly GCA_002895965.2. Lineage (NCBI taxonomy): Eukaryota > Metazoa > Chordata > Actinopteri > Gadiformes > Macrouridae > Coryphaenoides > Coryphaenoides rupestris. The sequence goes on from PIJE02000345.1 coordinate 226,556, forward strand.
TTACTGGAGACCAGTTGGAGACAGAGGAGGGCCACGTTAAGAACACACACATCTCACTCGTCTTCCTCCAATATCTGCTCCGATGTCTGGTTGTGTTCATGTTAAAGTTCATATGAGGATTCACCATTCATATTTCATCCATCCATTAAACCCAATAAGCACAAGGATTATGTCGGGGCAGACGGCAAAATAATGTTTTTGAATGTTTGCCTGCAAAATAGACTCGAGAGAGAGAGTCCTATGCAAAGTGGACGAACGAAAAAGTACAGCCAGTGTGCATTCGTGTTCCATTAAAACAATATGACTATTTTTCTTTTGGGTCGCACTAGGAATATTAAGCGAGATTTGAAATTCATGCTGGGTGTGCTTTGGGCTTTAAAGTGTGTTTTGAGAAAGACGCTTTCTGCTGAGCCATGGATGCCCGAACTGTGACTCCTCTACGCAGCCTCCACCACCAGCCCCCAACTCACACCACAAAGCGGGCCTTTTCTGGCATTTGCAATTCTATTAAATGTGTGTCTTCGAGCATATGTGTATTTTATTTTCTTACAGTTTGTGTCATGTTCACGTACCATTGCATTTGCCTAAATGTATAAATATAGTATGATATAGATACACTATATATATATATAAAACGTGTCAAACACAGCAATTTCTTGGTTGAAAAAGCAATTATCCAATGAGAGAATTATTCAAAAACAAGTCATTTATATATAACCCGCCCTTTCACCCCAGGATGACCTTCACACCCTCAGCTAATCCCTGAGCGCTACCCTTTGACCCCGTGGATCTCATTTCTTTGAGGCATCCTGATTTCACCTCCTCCGTCAGCAGCAGCCATGACGTTCACACCAAACCATGGAAGACCTTGTCTAATCTTACCACTGTTGACCAGATGACATTCACGTGTACACAGCACACAACATATGTCACACACACGCATATACATACGCACACATGCATACGCACGCACACACACACACACACACACACACACACTGGTGTGTAGTGGAGACAAATCTGGACATCTCGTCTTATGATAGCAAGCTTATATGTCATTTCTGATGTGGAATTACTCTGTGTGGTAGCCCTACATAGTACCACCATGGGTGAAATAGCATGCGATAGAATGCTCTCATTTAATCTCCTTTGGAATAAGATTATTATAGACAAAGGGGGCACCTTTACAAAGTTGTTCTAGGCTTATCAAAACCACTGCATCAAAGTCAAAGTAAATCCCAGTGCAAACGATGCATACTAAGAACATTGACAGATTGTTTGAGGGTGGAATCCACCATAAAGAATATTCTGTAGTTCTCCTGTGGCTCAACAGCTCCTGTCACAAAGAACACATGAAACCCTCCAGAGGGCCACACACTTGGAACTGTGGCTGTGTATTATACTATTATTATTATTATTATTATTATTATTATTATATAGCAATGTTCCAGCCTTTGTTCCGGAAAGTGATTCTGTATATTAAATATATTTGTTTGTAATATTTGAGGGAAAAAAATGTGCAGATGCTGCTTGTCACTTCCCTAGGGGTCACACAGCCAAGCAAGCTGTGCTGCGTATGTGTGTGTGTGTGGCTGTGCATGAGTGTGCTCTGTGTGTTTGTGGGTGTGCTCTGTGTGTGTGTGTGTGTGTGTATTCTGTGCGTGTGTGTTCTCTATATGTGCTTGTGTGTGTCTGTGTGCGTATGGATGTGTGCTATGTGTATGTGCGTGTTCTCTGTGTGCGTGTGTTCTGTGTGTGTGTGCCGTGTGTGTGTGTGTGTGTGTGTGTGTGTGTGTGGGGCAACCTTCTAAATTCAAAGCCTCCCACCTTGAGGCCGTCCTACCTTTTGACAGGTCAATCAATATTCACCTGGCTTTATTTTTCGGAGGGGTGGGATGCAGATGACATTTTGATGGTGCAGTGTTTGCTTTATTCCGGGGTTGTAAACGATTTCACACATGAGCATCTTTATGACAGCAGCCTCGGAGAACGGGGGCCTATTTTCTTTGGCCGTGCCCCGGCGCACGAAGACAGATATACAGCGTGTTTTGCAATGGAGATTTACAGGGGCAGCCGCTCGTTAAAGAACGTCTCTCCGATAGTCACCGCGTTCCACCTTCACTGTTGTGATTCATTAAGTATCGCCGTTTCATCCTCGAATGAGTTGTGAAAAAACTTTATTAACATCAAATGGTAATATCGCTGTAAAGAAGGCATGCAGACAGCGCTGCAGGCCTGTAAACCGCAGCAGAGCCAGCGAGACATTCCCAGAGCGACGACTCATTCGTTTCATGCCGGGTTCAAGTACCAGGTTCCACTCCGCTTGAACCACGCCGCTCGTAGCCCTCATATTTCCCGCCTTGTCTTGTAGAACGATTAATAGAAAAATAAGAATGTATTCACAAATTAACTATGTCAGGGATGAAAGGGGGGAAAAATCGTGTTTTTCCCCTGTACAATTCCTTCGTTTCGGTGATGTTTTAGTGTTTTGTCTGCTTTATCTTTATCTTTCCAGGAAGGAATAGTATGTGGTTAAGTATTTCCACGTGTGTATGTGTGTGTGTGTGTATAAGCGATGTGGGAGAGTGAGAGAGAGAGAGAGAGAGAAGCCTACTGTTGTACCGTAACGCATTCTGTTGACACTCGGGCCCAGCTGCAGGCTGTTAGGTGTAGCCTCTCTCCACCACTAGCAGCGTAGCATGGGGCCGCTGGCCTAGTTTGCCACAGGATCAGAGCATCACTCTTAATCCACCAGATACATGTCACACACACACAAAAACAGAAAAAATGTACAAACCGCACCCGCCCCCCCCCCTCCTCA
>PIJE02000345.1:234376-249376 GCA_002895965.2 Coryphaenoides rupestris
GATCATTGTATATAATGAACTTTTCAGTACATCTAGAGACTGTTGAAATCAGTGGCTATACACAGGAATGACAGGATGAGGAAGGAGCCGTCCAATCCTTCTGGTGTGTTTACATTCCATAAAAATGTATTTAAGGGCAACAGAGAGAGAGAGGGAGGGAGGGAGGGAGAGAGAGGAAAGGAGAGGGAGAGGGAGATAGAGGGAGAGGGAGATAGAGAGGGGGGGAGGGAGGGAGAGGGGTAGATGGACAGAACGGGAGAGAGTGTGTGTGAGGGTGAGATTCTGGGGTGGAGACGCACAACACAAAGACGACGTTAGAAAACTGTGGCGAGGGAGTATTTGTAAGAGGCAGAGAAATTGAGGTTGAGTAACCAAATTTGAACTGAAAGCAAAGGGGAGCTGAGGGAGGGAGGGAGGGAGAGAGAGAGAGAGAGAGAGAGAGAGAGAGAGAGAGAGAGAGAGACTGAAGGCGGCTTCTAAACAGCAGCGCTTAAGGCTACAGAGTGTGGTGATTTGATTTGATATTCCCTCCGCTGCACCATCAAACCCAATCAGACACACTAATTAACTTATTCCATTTGCTTCCCTGAATCTGGGGCAGAGTGGATGGAAAAATAAAAGAGACGTCTCTATTCTGGTGTTTATTATTATGCCGTATGTTTAAAAAGAAAATGACAATTAAATAGAAAGAAAAAAGAACGGACACAAATTGAAGTGGAATAAACAAGCTAGCCACTCAGATTCACAGTCCCAGTGGCTCAATCTTCTGATTTTAATGACGATTTAGAGGCTTTGCTGTTAAACTTAAAAAAAAATAATAACCACATAATGGATGCATTTATTGTAATTGTGTGTGCAGAGATGATTGAGTTGGTATCAAGAAGAATTAACCAGGGACAAAATAAGAGGGATAGAGAGAGAGGGAGAAAGAGAAAGAGAGAGAGACAGGCAGACAGACAGAGAGAGAGAGACAGGCAGACAGACAGAGAGAGAGAGAGAAACAGAGACAGAGACAGACAGAGAGAGAGACAGACAGAGAGAGAGACAGAGAAATAGAGTTTGTCCGCTTTTGCTAAAGTGACGGAGCAGCTAGTCCAGTGTGAGTGGTGAAGTAGGGGTTGGTGGTGGTGGTGGTGGTGGGGGGTTATAGTCAACATTAATAACTGATAACTGAACCCTGAGCTTCTTATAACGCAGCACAGAAGAGACACCACCAACCCCCAACCCAACCCCCCCCCCTCCACCCCATCAGAAATAAGGGATGAATAAAACACACAGACAGGTGGAGAGGGGAGAGGAAAGAAAACTGATTGATAGAGATAAGGAGTTGGTGCGTCTGCCTGTCTGTCTGCACACAGACATGTTTATCACTTCATTCCATCCAAAAAACATTTTCTAACCTCCATCTCTTACCCGTCTCTCTTTCCTGCTCTCTCTCTCCCTCTCAGCCCCCCTTCCCTCTCTCTCCATCTCTCCCTCCTTCTCCCTCTCTCTCCCCCTCTCTCTCCCTCTCAGTATCTCTCTCCATCTCTCCCTCTCCCCCCCTCCCTCTCAGTCTCTCTCTCCTCTCTCTCTCTCGGTCCCCGTCTCTCTCTCCCTCTTTCACTCTGTCTCCCTCTCCCTCTCCCTCGCTCTGTGGAGAGCTACTGCTCTGACGTGCCCTCTACCATTTGTTTAGCTGTCCTTCTGCCTATCTCCACAGCCCCAGACTAACCTTTATTCTCTTCAGTGAGTCTTGGCCTTGCCATATATCTCCCTGCCTTGTGAAATACAGCAGGGCCATTGGAACGTCAATCCAAAAACAAAAAAAAAAGGTTATTGCATTTTTTTCTTTTCTTCCTCGGGCCATTAAAAAAATAAAAGCTCTGGAAAGTTGGCAGACCGACTGGGCGCAGGAAGCACAGCGGCGAAGCTCCAACTGGTCCGATAACTTTTTTCCCGCAAAACTTTTCCTTAAACTTTGAATTTCTGTACATTATTATGATTGAGGAGTCGAAACAAACAACCAAAAAAGACTCTAAACTGACTGGAATGATTTAGACGTAACTGCCTCCCATCTCTCCAGTGGCTGTCCAATTACAATCACGACAAGAAATAAAGAAATAAATCGTGTGTGGAAACGGTGAGCCAAGCAGATTGTAGAGTTGACCAAATCGAAGGGTTAAAAGCCAGCCTGTGACTAACGGTCCCACGCCGGGCCTCTATTGGATCATTGCTGGCACACACCGCCAGAATGTGTGTGTGTGTGTGTGTGTGTGTGTGTGTGTGTGTGTGTGTGTGTGTGTGTGTGTGTGTGTGTGTGTGTGTGTGTGTGTGTGTGTGTGTGTGTGTGTGTGTGTGGGAGAGATAGACAGGAAAGTAAGTGCAATGAAGTTGAGTAGATTAGCATGAGGTGGTTGAGTAGATTAGCATGAGGTGTGTGTGTGTGTGTGTGTGTGTGTGCATGCATGTGTGTGCTCGTGTGTGTGTGTGTGTGTTGGGGCGGGGGGGGGCGGAGACAAGGTATAATTAGCCATTTAGCCAGTCTTTAGTGGCAACCTCATTGGAAGCTAATTGAGCGGTGCAGACGAGTGGCACCGCTAGCTAGCAGGGTTCCAGGGGTGTGAGGACTGCATGGGGATGAGATGGAGGGGAGGGTGGGAGGGTGGCGGGTTGTCTGTTACCCTGGTACTTAAAATGTGATGCATGCTGAGTAGCATGCATGTGAATGTGGGTGTGTGAGTGTGTGAGTGTGTGTGTGTGTGTATATGTGTGTGTGTGTGTGTGTGTGTGTCCCATTGCCATGATGTGCTGTTGGCAGTGTACAGTAGAGTGTTTTGTAGCTGGCGGGGGGAGCGGTCATCTGTGTAATGTGTGTCGCAGCCTCAGGACACATGGAGGCTCAGAGAGCAGGGCACGGGAGAGCAACGGGCGAGACCGTGGTCTGGGCACAGCATGACTGTCGCCCAGTGGCGTGCCACACATGCTGGGATACAGAGCACATGCGCATACGCACGCGCGCACACACACACACACACACACACACACACACACACACACACACACACACACACACACACACACACACACACACACACACACACACACACACACACACACACACACACACACACACACACACACACACACAGTGGCTGTGTCGTGACTCATGGCTGAGGAAGGTGTTTTCATGGAATTGATGCGTCTGCATGAATGCAACGTGGGCATATGGAGTCAAAGACGCAGTCGGTCGTGTCTGTTGATGGAGGCACGTGATGGGAGTCAGGCAACTGCACAGGCGGGCAGAAGCTTGCACATCACATAGACTCACACTGCTGTCTATTGACCTCCTTGTGAGTTGGGTCGTTCAATAATGTAAAGGCCTTGAGCGGCGCTCAAGACAAATGCAATATAGATTAGCTCCGGCCCAAGAGGTCCTGTCTTAATTCCCCGGGACTGAACGGACAGCGCTTTCATTTACTTGTGACACGCGTGATCATCAAGGCAAATAAATGTCAACATGAACAATAACAGGCACTGAGCAAGAACCAAGTAGAAACACACAAGAAAAAAAATAACACAAGACAATCCAAGACACACCCGGGGAGTCGACACACACACACACACACACATGTGGTTGAGGACGCAAGCACACACACGCACGCACGCACACACACACACACACAGACACACGCATGCGCATCCATCCACACACGAACACGCCCATGTGCAGCTCACGCTCGGAGTCACTGAGAGAACATCCTGTCCTTTCCACATCACAGAGGATGCAGTCGGACGGCGCTCCACCCAAACCGCTCATGACCCTTCCTTCATCAGAGCTGCTTTTTACACAATGCTAATAAAGTTCACAATATCGGAATGTGCTAATCCAAAACCCACATGAAGTTTATGACGCTCTTTTGTAATAATAATAATAACTTGGTTGTGGTATAAGATAACTCAGTATAAAAAAACTGGGCTCTTGCGTAGTACAATAACAATCCTAGATGTTTCAACCCTCCCTATTGTGACACATTAAAGTGCACGCCGGCTCCTCAGCATAATGAATAGAAAGTACGGTTTTAGCAGCGCAATCATGGAGGGCGGGTGAGGGTGATGCTGATATCTTCATTTCCCTGTCAACACAACGCCGCGCGCGACGACAGGAAGACGGAGGCTTTTAGTCAAACAGATGACTCATCGGCATCGCCCCGCACGCTCCGTGAAAGCCTCCGCCGCTGATGATGGGGGGGGGCTTCGGAAAAAATTCTTACGGTGTTCGTTCTGTTGATGGAAGGGGTGGGGAGGGTGGGTGTGTGGAGGGGAGGGGGGCGGGGGCAGGGGGCATCGCTTGCTGCGCAGCAACGGACGCACGGGATCGCAGGACGAGGCTGCGTCGTTGGATGTAAAGCCGGTACCAAAAATATGTACGGGGAAAACACAGTAACCTACCATGATGAATGAGGACACATTCTTTCACGTGAAGTAACGATAGATGAAGATTTGAAGGTCAAATGGGGGGTAAAGTAAGGGGGCTGGGTGGGTGATGGGTGGGTCTGGGGGGGGGGGGGGGGTGATAGTACAAGGATAGAAGAGGAGTCCAGAAATAAATTCCTTGATCAATCTTCTGCCATGTCATGTTACAGCGACGGGGAGACGGGGATGGGGTTACATAGCCCTCCTCGGCTCTGATTGATTTTCACCAGTAGGGTGGTGGACGAACATGAGCGCCACTCCTGATAACATGCAAGTGTTGTGGCCCGGTCAGACGCACGCACACACACACACACACACGGCGTGTGTTCAATGATGGTGTAATTTTGGGGAACAATTGAATAAAATCCACATTGCCATTCTGCCCTCCCCCCACCCCCCCTTCGATGTCAATCATTCTGAAAGTGTTATCATTTTATCAATGCACTTGAAACACACACACACACACACACACACACACACTCACAGAGGCATCATCACCTCTGGGCTTCTACATCGATACTAACGTGTGCTTTTCAAGAGGCGTGGCTTTGCACTAAAAGCCCTATTTTGTGTTGGTGGTTGCATTGTACGGATGCTGGTGGCAACGGTGGGGGCAGCAACCACCCCGAGCATCAATAGGCTAAATCGCAGGACTCAACCTGGAAGGCTTACGAACTCGCAAACGGACAAATATTTGGACAGGAGTATTACGCCACAAAAAAGGAGCAACACGATCTCACTCCTAAAACTACACACACAGCGCGGCGTATAATCTTTCATGATCGGGTCATCATTTTAATGAAGGCCAAAAAAAAACAAGGAAAATGATCAACCTATAAACGCAGTTAACTATGAAATTACAAAAATGTCACATCATACCATCACACATTACAAACCTGTCACTCAAGTAAATGAACACTGGAAAAATGAGGGAAACTGATTGAGAGCTGCAGAGAAATAGTGTTGAGAGGGGGAGAGGGGGAGAAGGAGAGAGAGAGAGAAAGAGAGAGAGGGAGAGAGAGAGAGAAAGAGGGGAAGGGAGGGAGAGAGAGAGAGAGAGAGGGAGAGAGAGAGAGCGAGTGAGCGAGAGAGAGAAAGGGAGCAAGAGACTGAGCGAGTGAGAGGGAGTGAGAGAGAGAGAGAGAGAGAGTGCGAAAGAGAGAGACACATTACCGCCAACTCAATAATTAAGACTAGGGACAATAAATATATAATGGGTGCTTTTTCCATTGAGCGCAGCTGCTTGTCGCTGCTCGCCGCCGAGATAGGACTGCAGGAAAACAGGAAGCAGGACTAACAGTCCCAGGAAGCAGGACTATAAGTCCCAGAAAGAAAGACAAATAGTCCCAGAAAGAAAGACAAATAGTCCCAGGAAGAAAGACAAATAGTCCCAGGAAGAAAGACAAATAGTCCCAGGAAGCAGACGTAACAGTCCCAGGAAGCAGGACAGGAAGCAGAACTAACAGTCCCAGGAAAGCAGCACTAAGTACACCGGCTATTAAAAATGGATTCAAGCGGCCCGCGTCGACCCCCCCCCCCCCCACTGATGCACCCACCCGCTCAGAATGTTGCAATGGGAGTCGCCATGGTTACGGGGCTCCCAGATGGTCCCTGGTTGTCAGGGTGAATCAAGTCAAGACGTGTGAGTGCCGGTGCATCCCGCCCTGCCTCCGGCCCGCTGCCTCCCCCACAATTCACCACCGTGGTGATGTCACCGTGGAGGCTTGGACCTGCGAGATGCCTTGTACGTGTATAGATGTAGATGCATGTGTGTGTGTGTGTGTGTTTGAGAGAGAGGGTGTGTGTGTGTGTGTGTGTGTGTGTGTGTGTGTGTGTGTGTGTGTGTGTGTGTGTGTGTGTGTGTGAGAGTGTGTCTATGTGTGTGTGTGTGTGTGTGTGTGGAACATCAGAGAGATAGAAAATCCACAATCCAGCCTGGACTCCCAATGTTTTAGATAGCTTCCAGAGATTGCATGTTGCTATGCTCTTCATCAAAACAACATTCATTGCACTCTTAGCAACACAATTATGAATGCAAATATCTGTACTGTGTGTGTGTGTGTGTTGCAAGGGAGAGCCCATCAACTCCTCAGTATTCTGCCCCTCCCTTCCGTGAGACAAGCGCTGCATTCCTGCCACCAGTCATTACTGTGTGTCGTTGGCGAATCAGGGCTCTCCTCCTGGAGAGCTACGCATCCACACACACACACACACACACACACACACACACACACACACACACACACACACACACACACACACACACACACACACACACACACACACACACACACACACACACACACACACACACACACACACACACACACACACACACACCTATCAGATGTGCGGTGGGGAGACTTGCTGCTGGTTGGTTGCAGCAGGGCAACACAGAGGCTGCTGGCCCTGATGAAAGCTGCCATACATATTGCAATACCGTCTTGTAACTTGTTACTTGCAGCATACCACGCTAAGACACCCATATGCATGCGCACACACACACACACGTGCACACGTGCTAACGAGTGCGTACTGTAAGCGGGAGATGGATGAGGTGAGCGTCATGTCTATCAAAGCATGTCCTCATTTCTCTGTGTCACCGGTGTCTCTAATGATGTCATCAATCACTCTACGCTGCCATTGGAGGTGATTTAAAAGTCACGGGTCAGGGAGAAAGCCCATTGGCCGGTTGGCGTCCTACACTCAAAAATCTAAATTAACGACTGTGAAGAGAAGACTTCCCTTCCACTGTACACACTGTGTGTCTCTCTCACTGAAGAAGCTTAAGCAGCCCAGCTGAGATATTAGTAACACCGGGTTTAGGCTTAGCTTGGGACGACAAATGGGTCATCGCCGGGTTCAAAGGGCATGAGCCCTGTGGAGTACTTTGCATGATGTATTTACAGTCATGCATTATCTCATAAGATTAGTTGCAGACACGCCATTTACACAAACACAGCAAAATAAACGGTTACTCCGCCCACTGAATCTATGACATCAATGTCTCTTCATGGGATTACTGATATGAGCGCGGCCTCGCTGGGCCACAGGTAAGTCATTAAAACGCCATAATCCCGCTTTTCAATTCCATAATACACCATCTAATGCCACGTGTGTCACGGCTTTTATGGAAATATGTATTGCTTGAGGTCCGATGGTGATCTCATGTTGCCTTAGATCTGCATTGTGTGAAATGGTGTCTGTGGCTACAGAGGGGGTGTGGGTATTACAGATGCACCCTTGTCTTTCCACAGCCCTGGTGAGAAACATGAATTTCTGTTCGAGTTAAGAGTTAAAAAAAATCTAATCAAATCACAGAGCAACGCAATCAAGCTATGAACTACAACAACGTTGTCTTTTGGTTAACATTAGAAGAGTTTAAGAAGTATATCAAATGTATCAACTGAGCTGACTGAGGAGCATGCGCAGGATTGGTGAATCAGCACGCTTTAAATGGAATCGTTTACTTTAAATGGCATAATTAAAGTGTGAAATGGTGGATGCAATTACCAGTTAATGGTGCATGAGGAGGAATGGCCCATTTGTTCCGACCTGTCCAATTACATTTTCTTGCGCTAAAAATTAATAATAATTATTACAATAATGCAAATGATCAAATAATAAAGACAAGCAAGATCATATAAAACATAACAAATACAACATAAACTGTGTCTCTTTCTTCCTCCATTTCTCACCGGCACAAAGCGATCGAGCTGAGGCTGTGTCACGCTCGTCAAGCGTGGGGCTTCAACCCTGAAACTTGAACTCTGACAACTTTTTTAACACTGCACTTTTTAACAACGTCCCATAACCCTCACGGTGTGGTGGTGGTGGTGGTGCTATGGTCCGTACATAGTCCCATCCTCTGCTAGGCACTGATGGCGCCCATGCATCAGCCCCGGTGGAGGGTCATCTGTCAGAGTGGGGGCCCGCGGTGGCAGGTTATGGCACCGCGCTGATGGAAAGGACCAAACTCACTCAACACACACATCGCGCGAGAGAGAGAGACGCCGGCTGTGCTGCCCTTGTCGGCGTTATGAGGGACAGTGGGGGGATGGGGTGGGGGTGGGGGTGTATGGGTGGGGTGAGGGCGTGTGTTGTCAGAGCTATTCGGTCGGAGAGGACGCGGCGCGGCAGACTTGTCATCTGTGTGTTCTTAAACTGATGCGTTGGTCACACTTCAGCATGATGAAGGGACTCACGGACAGTCGTGTGAGTGTGTGCGTGAGTGTGTGTGTGAGTGTGTGTGTGTGTGTGTGTGTCCTTCAGGACAGGAAGGTTGCTGGTTCCATCCCCGGGCTCCACCTAGCTAAGTGTCGAGGTGTCCCTGAGCAAGACACCACCTAACCCTACCTGCTCCTGATGTGTTGGTTGTTACCTTGCATGGTTGACGCCCCGTCGGTGTATGAATGGGTGAATGTGAGGCAATACTGTATAGCGCTTTGGATAAAAGCGTTATACGAATGTAATCCATTTACCATTTATTAGTATATGTTTGTGTGTGTGTGTTGGAGTGTGTGTGTGGGTTTTTTGCAGTGGCTTGACATGCAAACAGGCTTATTTGTGAGTATGTGGATGTATATGTGATTGCTTTTGTGCGTGAGTGTGTGTCTATCCACGCATGCAAACATCATATTCAATATAAAATAAAGAGACATTTCCAGCAGTACACTAATGTGAGTATGACTGTGTTTACGTGCTGCCGTCCAACGCATTTGACCCCAATCTGTGTCTCTGCATTATTTATAGTCCAGTGCCAGCCTGCGTTTGCTTTGTTCTAAAGCATGTCTGCGTAAGTAAGAGTGCTCCACACAGCTCGCTATTGTGGGGTATTGTAACCCTGAAATACTCTAGAACACCGTACAATGAAGGGTATTCTAGAACACTGTACTGTAGTATAATAAGGTAGGAAGCATTTGTGTAGAGGGTTCGGGAACATTGGATTGTAGAAAAGTGCATTCAGCGCTATCCAATTCTCTGGAATACAGTTTACTACTCACACGCTCTCTCTCTCTCTCTCTCTCTCTCTCTCTCTCTCCCCTATTATCTTCCTCTCTCTAAACCTCGATTTATGGAAGACAAATCACAGCATACGTATTAGAGTTAATTGATTGCTGTGAAGCCTTATAAATCTTTTTTTGTCTCACACATATTTCTCTCACGTTCACACACACACACACACACACACGCACACGCACACACGCGCACGCACGCACACACACACACACTCCTTCACTCGCTCCATCCCCTCCTCCTTCTCATCATCTCTATGTGGATGCCAGATCGCAGCCAGAGCATAACAGTTAATTGATTGATTGCCCCATAGGAATTCCAATTGAATCCAAAAATGTAGTGGCGGTGTGCAGCGGGGAAAATGTTTCATTCCAGATTGTGAGTGAGATGCCTCCATAGACTGTACCACCATGCAGCCCCCGTCTACACACTCTGCAGTGCTTCCTTCACTATCTTGGACACACACTCACATCTATACACACACACACACACACACACACACACACACACACACACACACACACACACACACACACACACACACACACACACACACACACACACACACACACACACACACACACACACACACACCAATGGTCCCCTGTTATAGGCCTTGCAGCAGTGCATATCCTCAAAGGGCCCTTGGGCCAAATCAATGGCAGCCAGGAGTAAGAGCCCCCATTACACTGGCAGCCTTCCACAATAAGAGTCCCCATTACACTGGCAGCCTTCCACAATAAGAGCCCCCATTACACTGGCAGCCTTCCACAAGAGCCCCCATTACACTGGCAGCCTCCCAACATCACACAGAGGCAGCTGCAGGCTCTACAGGGGGAGGACAGGGGGAGGAAGAGAGGAGAGGAGGAGGAGAAGTTGGAGGAGAGGAGAAATGAAAGGAGAGGAGGAATGAGAGGAGATGAAAGAGGAGAGGATAGGAAAGGAAAAGAGAGGAGAAGAACGGTGAATAAATAAGATCAGAGGAAAAGCAGAGGAGAGAAGTCATGGAGAGGAGAGGATAGGATAGGAGAGAGGAGAGGAGACAAGAGAGGAGAGAGGAGAGGATAGGAGAGAGGAGAGGAGACAAGAGAGGAGAGGAAAGGGGAGAGGAGAGGATAGGAGAGAGGAGAGAAGACAAGAGAGGAGAGGAAAGGGGAGAGGAGAGGATAGGAGAGAGGAGAGAAGACAAGAGAGGAGAGGAAAGGGGAGAGGAGAGGATAGGAGAGAGGAGAGAAGACAAGAGAGGAGAGGAAAGGAGAGAAGAGGGGGAAGGCGAGAGGAGAGGAAAGGAGAATAAATGAGTAGAGGAAGCGAGGGGAGGCTAGATATCTGCACTGACACAGCTTTTCATAAAGACCATTTGGAAAATGTGGGTTTCTTTGGGTGTGTGTGCCCCTATGCATGCATGCTTTTCTGTGGATGTGTGTGTGTGTGTGTGTGTGTGTGTGTGTGTGTGTGTGTGTGTGTGTGTGTGTGTGTGTGTGTGTGTGTGTGTGTGTGTGTGTGTGTGTGTGTGTGTGTGTGTGTGTGTGTGTGTGTGTGAGTGGTAGGGAGACAGACCCAGACTGGCAGATGCTTACTTAGGTGTACTAATATGGAGGTTGCCTGTTTGTTAAAATGCAATCAGGGTGATGTAGCCCGTACCAGCCTCATTGCTGTGATTGCTCTGCTTCACTCGGTCTAGCAGTGAGCCACGTATGCAGAGCTCGCCTGCAACACGAGCTATCCAACAACACACAGGGGTTGGCGTGGCATGGGATGGCATGCCATCTCCCAACCTAATGTATTAGGTTCTAAATACACACGTAGGTGTGTGGGGGCCGTTGTTTCGCACAGGCCCGATACATCTGATGTCCCACTCAGTGAAAACAGCAACCGGACATATACCTATATTGTAGACATGGGCAGCAGGGTGAAGGCAGCCGACGCTAACAGACTCAATAAGCTCATCAGGAAAGCGGGTTCTGTCCTGGGAGTGGAATTGGAGTCTGTGGTAGAGGTCTCTGAGAGGAGGATGCTGAGTAAACTACTCAGTATTATGGACAACGCCTCCCATCCCCTTCACGCCACACTGGTGTCATACCAGAGCACCTTCAGCCGTAGACTGAGATTACCGAGGTGCACCACAGAACGCCACAGGAGGTCCTTTCTGCCTGTGGCCATCAAACTCTATAACTCCTCCCTATAACTCCTCCCTATAACTCCCCCTACAAGACAATGAACACAGCAATATAATGTGCAATATTACCTCTCAACATCATGTGCACTTTCCTCAGTATTACGTACAATATTAATATTACTGTCCAACATCATGTGCAATACTCTATCATGTGCTATATTATTATTATTATCATGTTGTCTATAAATATGATCTATAACACTACCTCATTATCATATGCAATATTCTTAATGTCATGTCCTATAATATTTCACTTCAATTATGCCAAATTGTTTTCGCCGTCGGAATGTCTTATCTTGCCTACATATTTGTATATTTTAACTGTACATTTGTAAATCCGTTAGTTTATTTTTTATCATCGTTTTCCATGTTGTTTTATTGTACTGTATCGCTATGTAACCTGGCACAAGAATTTCTACAAGAAGTTTTATTCTATTCTATTCTACATTAAGGCTCAGCCACACACACACACACACACACACACACACACACACACACACACACACACACACACACACACACACACACACACACACACACACACACACACACACACACACACACACACACACACACACACACACACTCAAACACACACATGCACACGCCCACACACACATAATAGGGTAAGGGCCTCCATTATACAGAATCATGACCTTTTAACTGTGTGCCTATAAGGCAGCGTTCAGCAATGACTTGAACAGCACAGAAAGTGAGACCTGCATTCAAAACTCAATCAGGTCTCGGACAACTTTAGTGGTGGCTGTTTCACTTTAATCGAAGAAAAAAATAAAAAGGCAGATGAATTACTGCTATGGTTAAGGAGGTAATTTGTACAATCTGCTTATTTTATCTCCGGCTACTGCTTGTAATCTCACAGCAACTTATATTAGCTTGTAACTGCTATGTGAGCAGTTACAATTGAACTTAAAATTAATGGCTAAGCAGCTGCCAGTGGCACTAGCAGGGCAATATGGGACAGTGTTGGCGCTACAAGCAGGGAGTTACAAGAGAAAGTAATTTTAAAAGGAGATCTTGGGAATTGTAGGGCACTATAAACATCCAAGGGAGAATATAGACTATATTAATATGCTTTGCTTATTAAAACCTTATTCTTTGACCTTAAAAACATACAGTTGTAGTCAAGAACATGTATGTCATGGCAGTCCAGAGTTTCCAATCATTTCTACAACTCTTATTTTTCTGTGATAGAGTGATTGGGGCACATACTTCTTTGTCACAAAAAACATTCATGAAGTTTGGTTCTTTTATGAATTTATTATGGGTCTACTGAAAATGTGACAAATCTGCTGGGTCAAAAATATACATCCAGCAATGCTAATATTTGTTTCCATGTCCCTTGGCCATTTTCACCTCAATTAGGTGCTTTTGGTAGCCATCCACAAGCTTCTGGTTGAATCTTTGACCACTCCTCTTGACAGAATCGGTGCAGTTCAGCTAAATTTGTTGGCTTTCTGACATGGACTTGTTTCTTCAGCACTGTCCACATGTTCTCGATGGGGTTTAAGTCAGGACTTTGGGAAGGCCATTCTAAAACCTTCATTCTAGCCTGATTTAGCCATTCCTTTACCACTTTTGATGTGTGTTTGGGGTCATTGTCCTGTTGGAACACCCAACTGCGCCCAAGACCCAACCTTCTGGCTGATGATTTTATGTTCTCCTGAAGAATTTGGAGGTAATCCTCCTTCTTCATTATTCCATTTACTTTCTGTAAAGCACCAGTTCCATTGGCAGCAAAACAGGCCCAGAGCATAATACTACCACCACCATGCTTGATGGTAGGCATGGTGTTCTTGGGGTTAAAGGCCTCACCTTCTCTCCTCCAAACATATTTCTGGTCATTGTGGCCAAAGAGCTCCATTTTTGTTTCATCTGACCACAGAACTTTCCTCCAGAAGGCCTTTTCTTTGTCCATGTGATCAGCAGCAAACTTCAGTCGAGCCTTAAGGTGCCGCTTCTGGAGCAAGGGCTTCCTTCTTGCACGGCAGCCTCTCAGCCCCATGGAGATGTAAGACACACTTGACTGTGGACACTGACACCTGTGTTCCAGCAGCTTCTAATTCATTGCAGACCTGCTTTTTGGTGGTTCTCGTTTGACTCTTGACCATCCTGACCAATCTTCTCTCAGCAGCAGGTGATAGTTTGTGTTTTCTTCCTGATCGTGGCAGTGACACAACTGTTCCATTCACTTTATACTTAAGAACAATTGTTTGCACAGTTGATCTCGGGACCTGTAGCTGCTTTGAAATTGCTCCAAGTGACTTTCCTGACTTGTTCAAGTCAATGATCCGCTTTTTCAGATCCATGCTGAGCTCCTTTGACTTTCCCATTGTAGTGTTTGTGTCTGAGTCTAATGATCGTATCAAATGAGTCATATTTAAATGAACTCAGAGAAGTCACCAGCTGTAGTCAATCATAATCACTCACAAGAAGTTAAGAGGCCACAAAGATCATTTGATTGACACAACTTTCTACATCACCTACATTGATAATTCATGTTGCTGTATGTATATTGTTGACCCAGCAGATTTGGTCACATTTTCAGTAGACCCATAACAAATTCATAAAAGAACCAAACTTCATGAATGTTTTTTGTGACAAAGAAGTATGTGCTCCAATCACTCTATCACAGAAAAATAAGAGTTGTAGAAATTATTGGAAACTCTGGACTGCCATGACATACATGTTCTTTACAAGTGTATGTACACTTTTACCACAACTGTACATACGTTAAATAAGAGCTCAGTATATAGGACTATATAGAGTCAGGCCAATTCACTATATTGTTTTCATACTCCTGTCATCCATCCACTGAAGTTTCCACCTTCGCTATAAACCCATTGATGGCAAATTGGGGAACCGGAAAAAAATAAAATGGTGTTTCCATCCAGCGGGCGCGGCGGTTTATCGACATGAGACCGCCGTGAGACAGACGAGGCGGGTACCACCGGGTCTCTCGGCCCATGACGTTGTTGTCATCATCGTCGTGTGTTTACAGCATCTGGTAAGGAAAAAGTGGCAAGGGGAAGGCTGGCGCGGCGGCGGTGGGCGCAGTGGTCGGGAGTTTCACATAACTATGGCGGGCGCTGGCTGGAGAGGTAGGGGAGGTAAACGATGCTAGCCCGGGAGCCGGGGGGGATGTATTGTATGACAGCTCTGATTTAATATAGTGATCATAGACTCCTGCCGGTCCGCTTCCTGTGCCGACTGGACTTCCAGGAATGGAGAGGTTAGGGAAACACTTAGTCGGGGAGGAGAGCTGTTATTAAGTACATTACGGAAGGGGAAAAAGGCCTGCTCGTATTTTAAACCAATACGCGCCTGTGTAT
>PIJE02000345.1:254376-261876 GCA_002895965.2 Coryphaenoides rupestris
GCATCTCTAGATAATCTATCTCTCTCCCCCTCTTTCACTACCTCTCTCCTCTCGTTCTCTCCCTCTCTCCTCTCTCTCCCTCTGTGCCTCCCTTTCTATCCTCTCTCTTTCTCCTCTCTCCCTCTTTCACTCCCCTTCTCTCTCTTCTCTGTCTCTCTCCTTCTCTCTCTCTTTCTCCTTTGCTGCCTTTTTCTCTTAGTCACCCCAAAAAAAAGCTTTGGAGACAAATATGTTGTGGATGGAATGTCACACACACACGCACACACACACGCACACGCACAGAAGAATGTAATGAATAAAAATCTGTCACTTAGAGTACACAAAAATACACACGTCTGTTGCTGCAACTCTCTCTATATTGAACAACCCCACAAACACAGGCTTGGACAGCGGTAATCATACGTTCCCTGACACAGAAGAGGCTCTGGATGTGTTGTGGTCCGGCACGTCCCACCCCGCCCCCCCGTGGCTCTCGTCCTCTCATTGTGGCTGTGAATAGAAGCAGCTGACCCAGGCCACCGCCTGGACGCCGCTGACCTCCTACCCCGGGTTACACCGGGCTGTGGGAACCCACTATAATTACCCTCCCAACTCACAACATGGCCGGCCGGCCTGGCAGGACAGGGACATCCACACACACACACACACAGACACACACACAGTGTCACATACACACATGCAGTCGTGAACGCATGCATGCACGCCCACACACATAGTGCATGTGTGTTGTGAAATAATAAATATACGCCACAGATAATCTGACAAACAAACAGTCAAATGATCGTGAGCTCACACTTTCACATACACACTTTGTTAGTGATCATGTGAACACAGAACACAAAAAACATGCACGTGATTGCATGCGTGCACGCACACACACACCCACACTCACACAGCTGGTCCTACAGACGCTGGCATCCATCATATCATGTGAAACTAAACCCCTGAGAAGACAGCTGCAATGGCAGGCAGGCACACACACACACACACACACACACACACACACACACACACACACACACACACACACACACACACACACACACACACACACACAGATCAGCTGGGTAAAGGGACTGGCATGCGACCAACGACCAGTGACCCATGACCTGGTGGTAGAAGGTTACTGCATGTCTCACTGACAGCCTGACATGTGTGCACCTGTATGTGGTGTGTTATGCTACATGACAGCAAAACACTGTATTAACACATATGGTACACAGTATGTCGCTATATGTTAAATAACCACGTGTCTGATTTAGTACATATTTTGTAAGTATTAACCATTTAGTAAGTATTAACCAAAGCATTAATATTCATATCTATCTGTCTATATCTATTTCAGAAGAACAACTTTACATTCACTTCACACTCAAATTCCCCAAATGGCGAGTTTATTTGTTTCATTATTGATGAATTGCTCGATTGACAGACAGGCTGACTGTCTGATTGATTAGGCACACAGGGAGGAACTGCCTGCAGCAGCACTATGGTGGACGTGGGAATCGCGCGCAGGCCCACAACCGTCAGACAAACAAGCACTACTCCGCGCACTAATTGATGCGTAAGTAGTGCTCTGATTGATCTGTACGTCCCGCCACACACACACACACACACGCACACACGCACACACACGCCGTGTCAAAACCAGCCCGCTGCTGCTGACAATTGACAAATTCACACGCGCGTGGATCCTGCCATTGGCTTATAGGCTATATGGCACACATGGCTACACGACAGAGATAGGCCTATATAATAGCTATTTTCACACAGCGGGTAAAACACAGGTGTAGGTCCCCAACATGAATTATGGGTTGCGTTTGATTTAGGACTGACAGCGCACCAGTATAGACACAACTGGTCAAGTTCATATACATGGACCACGCTGGTGCTGCGAGACATAAATAAAACCCACCTAACGTTAACATGACAGGACCAGGAAGTTAATTGGCCCGGCTACTGACGATCATAAGGGGGTCTATTAGGGAGTTATCGCGGGGCTATTAAAGGGAAGTAGCGCGCATAAACATGCCACTATAATAAACTCATATGCAGCGATCCGCTGGACAGACAAATCAATGGGATCCTTTTCTGCACGTGAATAGAAATAGGCGACCACTGGGCTGTAAGCACATCTGTACGCAGACTGTCGCGTTCGGCGTGCGCAACATTAAAGGGCTACCCGGGTTAAGACTCGCTGACGGGGTCGAGACAGCTGTAGGGACGGACACACACACACACACAACCACAAGCCAAACAAGGTCCCAGGGATGTACAGCCTCCATTAAAGAGATGTATTAAAACATGTGTACACGAGGCTACACGTCCGACACGCACGTGTGTGACACAGCTGTACTAAACACTCGCATGTGGTTATTCGTGGACACGCGCTGAACATGACATGAGAGAAAGATAACTATCTGCTCTGCTCGAACATTACAAATGATGCCAATTTGCATGGAAAACATTAAGCCAGCCTCACCATGTCAACATCCAGCCCAGGGCTGTGGTGGAAAGGAACGGATTTATGAACGTGCTCGAGCGGCGGCGGGTCGTCGGTAACATCCACCGCGCGCTTCCCGCCGAAATAATCCAGCAGCGCCGCGCGACTCTTCTCCTCTGATCGGATCTCCTCCTTCTCCTCCTCCTCCTTCCCTCTCCTCGCTTCACTCTCTCCCTCTTCCCTAAACGCTTCTGCTTCGAAAATCTCCCCGAGTGTGTAGCGAAGAGGAGAGGAGCTGTCGAGGCGGAGAAAGTCCAAACGCGGCGCTAAGTTGTTTTTTTTTATGACAACTCACACACACACACACACACACACACACACACACACACACACACACACACGGCAGATACACGCACAGACACACGCGCACCGTGACGTATTCCCCGCGCGGACGGCGCTCGAGAGTTTCCTCTGACTGTACCGCCTCGCCAGGTAGTCCCGGTCGGCACGTGTGTCCGATCCCGGTGACTGACGGATGGACGGATGGATGGAGTGGACGGACGGATGGATGGATGGACGAATGGATGGAGTGGAGCGGATGCGGAGCACGTAACGCGCGACAGACAGACACCCCCCGCGCGGTACCCTCGACCGAGAGCTTGGAATGCGCTCGGTAACGGTGGGAAGGGGAGGGAGGGAGGGAGGGAGGGCTGGGACCTGACGTCACGGCGACAAACTGTCCTCCTCCGTGGACCGTATAATGGTCAATTGGTCATTTGATCTCGGCCTTGATGTGCAGCAGCCCTCTCGGATAAATATGCCTCTTCGATCGATGTAGGCGAACGACCCCGTGGGCGGCTAAATATGGGAAAGACTTTCCCCGCCTTTTTTTTTTTTTGACTCGCGCACGTGCATCGTTTATGCTCAATGGGAATCTTTTTTTTCTGGTATGAGAGAGATGGGTAAACTACCAAACACAATGAATGACGGGCATCAGGAATGTAAATCCTTTTGTTATGATCGTTGTATTTCTAGTGTGTGTGTGTGTGTGTGTGTGTGTGTGTGTGTGTGTGTGTGTATGCGCTCGCGTGTGACACACAGAAAGAGAGAAGGGCACAACAATAAGTAATGAGAGCGAGTGGCAGGGTGTTAAAAAAACATTTAGGCATACACACACGCACGCACGCACGCACGTATCAGGTTGAGCTGACCTAGAACTGCAAACACAATCAACAGTGCAGCAGATTCTCATCAGCCCCGTATGCAAATGAGACAGAGAGGAGAGAGCGCGCAAAACGCTTTTGTGGCACAAACAGCTCAGCTGAGTGCATGTTCACACTGAGGGAAACACCACCTCAGACAGATCATCACACATGCATCCACCCCGTCTCCATCCACACATCCACAATCACTGTTTACCATTTACATTTGTTCTACACGTCGGAAGCGACAAGCGACTTATTTCCTAGATCCTTGTCAGGAGGGAGCAGGTGTATAGGGGTTAGTCCTGATGGTCTGGAATGCTGACGGCCAGGTAGTGCAGACATTGGGATTCGAACCCACAACCTTTTTAACTGGGAGTCCATCAGAGAGAAAGTCCCCATATCCATCACCACCGTACCGTATAATGATATAAAGGTGGGACTGTTAACAATGTTTGTTTGTTTTTTTTTGTTGTGCTTTTGTACTTCATGAGATAATTGTGACAATTAACAAATTTTTCCAGTGCAGAGCAAAACACATCAGCGGTACACAGCCTTCAGAGACCTTTCACACAAACCCATTTGTAAGGAGAACAGATACGTCTGCTGCTCTCTGATGGCGTTCAGCGCCACAGTTTCCATTTCACCTAAAGACGACCATGTGCATTTTCCAGTCGGAACAATGCTAGCCACAAATGCATTTATGAAATGGTCCTGGTGTGTGTGTGTGGGGGGAGAAAAGGGTTCTAAATAAATAAAGTAATAAAGTAAACGCTTAAGATATTTTGTCTACCAATAGGCTTCTTTTAAAGTGAGCGATGTGGGGGGGAGGGGGGGGCAGTGGAAGCCCATCAAAGGCATGACATTTAATTAAACGACTCTGATCTCGCCTATATGCACACAACACATACATACACACACACCTAAATGACACACTACTGACTGACAAGTGCACAATACATCCACACACACAACCCCCTCTCTCTCGCTCCCTCTTTCCCTATTGCTCTCTCTCTTCCTCTCCTCACTCTCTCTCGTTTGCTCCCCCCCACTCCCTCTCAATCTCTCCATCTCTTGCTTCCTACCCCCTTCTCTCACTCCCTCTCTCTCTCGCTCTCACTCTTTCCCTCCTTTCAACCCTCTCTCTAGCATACAGTATATACTGTATGTATATATTATATATCATCATTCTTGTTATTCTTCAGGTAACGGGGGACCAGTAGGGCGGATGCCAACACCCAGTGGATGCTGCACCTGCTCAATTAAGCTAATGCGGCTAAAGTGGTTAAATGCATAGCAGCGGCGGTGGTGGTAGTAGTAGTAGCGCTGTCAGCCTCATCATCACATGACATGAGGAGAGAGGAGTGAGTAGGGGGTGGAGAGACCAAGTGCTATCACACTGGTAGTATTAAAGCACACCCGGTACATAGCGCATATCTGGGGGTTAATCCCGCAGGGTTGGGACTCCGCATCCAGCCGGCGGGCGGTGATGCCAGGGCAGAGGTCTTACTTCCGCTGATTATGTTAAGTCCCTCTCTCGCTTCGGCTCTCTCTCTCTCTCTCTCTCGTCTCTTCTCGCTGCCTCTCGTGGGAAAAGAAATGGCCGGGCGTTCTAGGTCTTCCACTTGAACGGCCCGTGTAAACACATCCGTTCATAAACTGGGATATGTTCTCAACTCCGCCCGTTGACCAAGTTAGTGCGAACTAAACTAATGCATGCAGAAATCTCCAAAGACATTCTGATGATGGATGGATTGATGATGATGATATATGACTGATGTAGGATGATTTGAAATGCCAATACCTATTTGGTGCCAGGCACGAAGAGGATGTGCCCCTCCACAGATGCAATAAGGATTTATCTCATTTGTGGTCGGGATTATAATTCGCCTTTATTGTATTTTCTATGTCTTCCAAGTCCTCTTAAAGTAATTCTGTGCATGGCATCATCTTGTAAATTGACCGTTTTCATATCCAGGCACAGTATTAGTCATAAGTCCAGAATACCCTCTCAACATGAGAATATGGCTGTATTATGTGCGGTATTGCATGTGTGTCTGTGTGTGTGTGTGTGTGTTGGAGTGCAGTTGTTGCTAAAGAAGCCATTATTGAACAGTGAGGAGATGAACATTCAGCTCCCATTGAGGAAATCACATTTCACAATATTGAGCTCACTTCAATGAAGAGGTAGACAACGCAACCCCCCCCCCCCCCCGTCTGCACACGCGCACACACACACACACACTCGCACGCACAAGCACATGCACATACATGCACGCATGCACGCACACAGGCACGCAAACAAACAAACACACATGCACGCAAGCACACGCATGCACAAGCACACGTACACACACACACACACACACATACACACACTTAACAGCATATTGGATACACAGTATCTTCTCAGTATCTCACATTCACACACACACATGCACACACACACAAACACAGACTGAGTGAAGGATCTAATTTAGTGTGTGTGCATGGGTCGGATGAGCACTGCCTATCTACACTATCTATTGAAGGAGAGGAAATGAGAACCGCTGCCGTGAGGAGGAGGAGGAGGAGGAGGAGGAGGAGAAAGAAAGTGATGAAGTGACAACAAAGGCAAAGAACGGAGGAAAGAAACAAAGAAAGAGAAAATATGAAACTGACAGAGGTGGAGAAAACAGAACAAGGCGATTGTGTGAGCACAGGAAGGGAGCAGGGGCAAAGGAAAGGAGAGAGAAGGTAGGAAGGAGCTACCAAGGAAAGAGGAGCCGAGAGTCGGGAAAAGGGACAGACGGACAAAGGTGTTGTTGTTTTTCTTGTTGTTTTTCTTGGTGTTGTTGTGGTTGTTGTTGTTTTTCTTGTGTTGTTGTTGTTGTTGTTGTTTGTTGTTGTACAGGGCATTCAGTTGTCTGGCTGTGTATGTGTGTGTGCGTGTGACTGCACCTCAGGGTGCAGTTCTAATGGAGCACTGGTCCCACGCAGGAGATGCTGATTTGCAGGCTAACAGGTTGCTGACAAACAACAGTCATTAGACAGGGCTGCTGACTGCCCCCCCCAATGAGTGACACATGACTAATTCACTGTCTAATGGTGCACGTTGTCAAGGGAAGGCGTGTGCAGCACAACACACACCGGGGCCTTTTCAAATGACGACAACACACTTTTAATGTGATCATGCAAATGCAGAAGGAAAATAAGTGTGCCAGTGGATTGGCTTCAGGCTAAACGTTCAGGGTGCGTAATGTATATATTATATATACTGTATGTTATGTATAGGAAGGAGACGCATGGGCATGGGAACACGTTAACATTGGCCCAAAGCATAAACAAACCATCAACATTTGTAGATGAAAATAGGAAACAACTCGAGAGTCGGGAGATTACCATGTGTGCGTACCGAATTGCGCGCGCACACACACACACACAACCGTGCACACCAAAGATTCACACCCGTATACGCATTCACATACACAAACACCCATACAGACACAAATAAATAGGCATCAAAACATTGCTATAATGTCTTCATGTTTCTATGAATCAAACGACATCAACACAACAGCAGAGATGCCTTGTAGATTCTGTATTTAACCAATACACAAACAGGAAAGCAGGGAGCAAAACTGTCTTACAAATCAGAATCTGTGCAGTGATACCTCTACAGGAACACACACACACACACACACATACACATACATACACACACGGACACACACACACACATGCCCACACACACACACACACACACGCGCACAAACACACAAGCACAGGTCACCGAGAAGTGGCTGTCACTTGTGATTGGTTCACGCTGCCAGAGTCAGGCCCACAACCGCCAATTATCTGTCATTATACAACACA
>PIJE02000345.1:266876-274376 GCA_002895965.2 Coryphaenoides rupestris
ACACTTGTCCGCTAACATAAGAGGGAGAAGCCCAGCGATGCGTTGCCGAGCGCGCCACGCTCAATAATGTATCAGGAGAGGCTGCGGCTCGCAGAAACCGCCGGGGCTCGGGGAGCGGCCTCGCGCTGTCTTGTCCCGCGCTGCCGGCCGTCCGTCTGTCCGTCCGTCCGCCCGCCAAGACAGCAGCTTTGCGGATGTCTCGCGCCGCGGGGACCTGATGTCTACTTAAACTTTTATCCTGTGGCCCCCTTTTTCTTTTTTCTTCCACATACTCTTTCTATCCCAGGGGATTGTCTCTCTCTCTCTCTCTCTCTCTCTCTCTCTCTCTCTCTCACACACACACACACACACACACACACACACACACACACACACACACCTCTCTTTATATATGTATAACTCTTCACTCTGATTCAATTTTGTGCGTGGTAGAGAAGGTCATCCCTGGCTTAACGTCATCACCATCATCATCATCATCATCATCACGTCATTGTCCTGCTCATCATCATCGTCACCATCATCACCATCGCCTACCTTTATTAACACGAGAGGTTCCTCTGCTGCTTCATCCTTGAGGAACGAAAGAGTAAGAAATTCTCCCAAGAATTCTCCTGCAAGACAGAATAGAGACAGACAGACAGAATAGAGACAGATACATAGAATAGAGAGACAGACAGAGAGACAGAACGAATAGAGACAGATACATAGAATAGAGAGACAGACAGAGAGACAGAATAGAGAGACAGATAGACAGAATAGAGAGACAGACAGAATAGAGACAGATACATAGAATAGAGAGACAGACAGAGAGACAGAATAGAGAGACAGACAGAGAGACAGAATAGAGAGACAGACAGAGAGACAGATAGACAGAATAGAGAGACAGATACATAGAATAGAGAGACAGACAGACAGAATAGAGAGACAGATAGACAGAATAGAGAAACAGACAGAGAGACAGAATAGAGAAACAGACAGAGAGACAGATAGACAGAATAGAGAGACAGATACATAGAATAGAGAGACAGACAGACAGAATAGAGAGACAGATAGACAGATAGATAAGATAGATAGAAAGGAATTGAAACAAGAAAAAAAAGGGATTAGCAACATACTGTATTTCAAATTTATGGTGCATTTGTGTGCACACACTTCTCTCTGTGTGTGTGTGTGTGTGTGTGTATGTGCCCACACATGTATCGTTCCAGGTGGACCGCCACTGCATGTATGTCGATGTACATTCTCAGCATTCAATGTGGTACAAAAAAACCAGGTAAATGCAATACAGAGAGGTTTGCAACAGAGAGGTACGACAGGCCTGGCCCTGGTGCTGTCAAGTGGGTCAGCAGGGGAGGACGGCCCACTTCAACCCTTCAGCCGTGTGCCCGGAAAGGCTTTTAAGGTTTGCACATCCGCCACCAGTCACGAACCGGAGCGTCTCAGTATGAGAAACACACACTCTGATAGTCTGACATCATTACTTAGTGTTGCGCAGTGCTGTGGAAAGATTGGAAGACTTTCTCACTGTCCAAAAATAACCGTCTGGCAGTGACAAAAAGTGATTTGTGTGCAATGTGGTCCCGGAAACGACACGGCTGCAGTAGCGCGGAGCGGCCACTAGTCTGTGCTGTTACACCACTGCTGTGTGTCTGTGCTGCTGGCCGACTTTCTATAGGCCTACAAGGACTCAGACAATGATGGCAGCATACATTAAGTGCTACGTCTATTGACGTTAAGGCCCCTAGAGACTAATTTATAGACGGAAACTAGGATACGGGTCAATGCTGCTGTGCTCACCCGCTTCAATGTCATAACGTCAACAAAACACAAATAGCCTAATTGAATAATGTATATACAGTATATTTGTCCAACTATTTCTACTGGAAGTGAGCGATGTGGGTATTTGCGTAGCCTACATTGTAAAATGTAGCTCGCTAGCTTGTTAAACTCCACAACGACGGTCTTCCAAAGCGAACACAATCAATCGAGGCCAACGATTGGCCCACGCAGACAATTGTTTTCGCGTTGGCGCGTCACTGTCGATCTCCATTGTGTTCCTGCCTATACTGGTGTGTGTGAGAGTGTGTGAGAGTGTGTGTGTGTGTGTGTGTGTTGTTTTCCTGTCGGTGAGATGGGCGCTTCCTGGTTGAATCCCTGCTTGTTAGAGGGAATGTGGATCACCTGTGCTGGCCCCACTGAGGTAATTAATACCTCAACAGGGTTTATACAACAGATCAGCACTTTGGAAAATAGATCATTCTGCTGGCAGCCCTCCTCCTCCTCGACTCTCTCTCTGCACCTCCTCCTCCTCCTCCTCCTCCTCGACTCTCTCTGCACCTCCTCCTCCTCCTCCTCCTCCTCGACTCTCTCTGCACCTCCTCCTCCTCCTACGCCGGGGAAGCAGGCGAGTTGGGTGCGAGAGATGTGACTTCCATTTTCAGGGTTTTTCTTTTCAAAAGTATATAATATTGGTGAGTTGGCTCTTAGGGATTTTTGCTGACACAAATCCACAACCATTTTATTCAGTGAGGAGGGCACTTTATAGACCTCCCAAAACCTTCCATTATGTTCTATTTTAAGTTCTTCCGTGTTCTGTTAAAGCGACTTTTCTTCTTCTTCTTCTTCTGAAAGCGCTTCACACTCTTAGTGGCAAATGGGCGCACGTTTTCTGCACACATCGCCGGCGCAGACCATCCCTGATGTACCAGACTAACAAGCAGGACTGCTACAGTGGAATCAAGCTCATTTTGATGCCACACGCTGGTTCACGCAGCAAGCATGAAATAAACTCTTAAAGTATCTGTCACCTGGATCCGGGGAATTGGGTAAGGAGGCCAGTCTTGTCGGAGATACTGCCGCAGAGACACATTTAACGCTAAAATATGGCAACACTCGGTAAAATAAACCACAACACCAGCTCGATTACCTGCGCCTTTTTCTCCATTTTTCTCAAGTATTGACTTCCTAATAACTCCTCTCCAGTGATGTGAGTGCGTTAAGACATGAAACATTGAAATAGATGCATATGTTTACCATATTTAACTAGATAAGTCAAACTTCGTAAACATGTTTACACTTCAGAGGTGTGTATGTGTGTGTGTGTGTGTTTGTGTGTGTGTGTTTATTTATTTGTGTATGTGTGCGTGTGCATGTTCTTAGGCATGCAAAAGTTGATAATAAGAGATAGATGTGGTCTCATCTCTCCTCATCTTGGTGTTGTGGAGCACAGCGCTCATCTTAATGTGGTACTCAGACGCGAGGATGCTAGTTTCTGCTAACACACTCGTTCCCCTTATACCGCTCCAGTTGGTGGTGTAACAGTGATGGACGGAAACAGATTTGAAATGTGCGTCAATCGGTAATCCTACGCATGGAACTGTTCAAAATTAGTTCAATTTTAAGCCAAAAGCACTGCAGCTGTCAAGAGTTATTAGACTACCCGTAGAAAGTATTGGTGACTCGGTCCAACTCTATTCTGCTGCAGAGTTTACATTGAAATCCAAAGTTGGAATTAAAAATTGGAATATTAGCCTCGTTTGGCAGAGCGAGATGTTGGAGCCTGCAGAACCAACTGGCACGTTAGAATCCTGTTTATAATTATTTTTCTTTTGAAACAACCTTCCCACCGGGCTCGATGCAAGGTTATGTGCTGTGGCTGTATTCATAATGTCTATCATCTCACGTGTGCTTGCCGTCTGGTAAGGAGCATACTTCCCCCCCCCCGAGTGTAAACCCCAGGATAACCAAGTATTTTACCCATCCTCCCCCCCCACGCCTCCTGGGAGGTGACCATGTGCACATGCTAATCCAGCATGATGATAATAATGCTACTACTAATAGTAAGGATAACCAGGGAAATAGCGTGGCAGGCAGCAGAGAAAGATCTGCACGGATTTGAGTGGCGGCGAGTTTGGAGGAATTATCTCCCGGCCGGGGCAACAAATTACTCAGCCGCTTTGGAGACATATTACACCACGGCCCGGTGCTTGAGGCCAGGTGAGCGAGTGAGTGGGGGGGGGGGGGCGCTGGGGGGAGAGACTGTAGAGAGGCCGTAGCGTGGGGGGATGTAACATGACGGATGAAGTGCGGAGTGCTGGTGGGTGCGCGGGTGGTGAACGAGTGGGATCGGAGGATGGAGTATCGGACGTGGGTGGAGGGTGGGGGTGGTTCCCGGGGGTGGGGGTTGGGTTAAAGTGTGCATCAGAGAGGGAGAGGTTGAACGAGAGAAAGGTGAAGAAGACGCCGCCCCACCCCCACAACACTTCGAGGCCTTTAAGGTGCTGCTGCACGTTTTGTTCTCGCCGCCTGCCTCCCGCACCTGACGGCCACCCCAGATGCCCCTTTTCCACCAAGGCATTTTCAGGGCCGGTTCGGAGCCAGAGCCTAAAACGAACCAGTTCTTCGTGTTTCGACAGACAAAGAACCGGCTCTCGGCCAGGAAAACTGGTTCGTTCTTGGCTCCAACTCTTTGCTGGGCCAGACTAAGAACCGACTAAGAACCGACTACGTCAGTGGCTGGGGGCGGGCTGAGGGCGGGATTAGCAAGTCCGCCAAAAACTTTCTGAGCTCCATTTCACAACAAACCCCGACAATGGAAGTGACTACTCCGATACAACCGCACCGATACCACTTTGGCAACGCAACGTTAACCTTGTAATATTCTTAGCCAAGGAATATTGAAATAAAGAGATGCAACCGAGTTGGCGTTTATGGATGTTTAATAGAAACTGCGCATGGTACCGAGCATGGGCGTAGAATTTAGTGGGGACGCTGGGGACATGTCCCCACCAATTAACGGAGCACCCCCCCCCATCAGAACCGCGAATTAACGGAGCACCCCCCCCCCCCATCAGAACCGCAAATTAACAGAGCGCCCCCCCCCCATCAGAACCGCGAATTAACGGAGCACCCCCCCCCCCATCAGAACCGCAAATTAACGGAGCACCCCCCCCCCATCAGAAACCGCGAATTAACGGAGCACCCCCCCCCCCCCCCAATCAGAACCGCGAATTAACGGAGCACCACCCCCCCCCCATCAGAACCGCAAATTAACAGAGCACCCCCCCCCCCATCAGAACCGCGAATTAACGGAGCAGCATGGTTTTTCTAAATAAACATTTTGTTAACATGTCTGCTTCAGTATACTTAAAGAACAGAGAAACAAATAAGATTCAGTTTTTATTTGAGTTATGACAGAACAGGTAGTAACAAAATATACAATTACAAAAACAAGATCACTCGTATCGATGTAGTCCGCCATTGTTCTTGTTGTGCTCGCGTTGCTGGGAAGGCGGAGACTTATACAGACGTACAGTGACGTAATGACGTGGGGGCGGGTTGGCTCTCGAGGCTCTCTAGCCGGTGGAAAAGCAAACCGGTTCTTAAATTGAACCAGCTCCGAACTGGCACTAGCACCAGCCCAGAACCAGCTCTCGGTTCACGTTGGTGGAAAAGGGGTAAGAGTGAGAGAGCGAGGGCTAACCACGTGTTTCCCTGTAGCAGGCACAAAAAAAACGCATCACTTCGGTGCCAGTGTGCAAAAAGTTAGAGAAAAAAGAGAAACGTGGTGATATTTCTCCTTTCCTTTCCTCTCTCTCTCTCTCTCTCTCGCTTTCTCCTCTCTCCTTACGTGACGGAGTGCTAATTTTGAAAAAGGAATAAATAGAAATGGATCAAGGCGAGATCATGTCACGGTGGCAGTGACGGCAGCAGCTCTTGATTGGTGGCTGGGGCCGCTGTGACCTGACTTGTGGCTTTAATATATCGAAGGGGCGCACAGCAAATGTTAGAGTGATATTGGAGTCGCGCTGGCCAGCCGGGGACGGGAGTGCTGCTGGAGCAGAATCAAATGACCCCTGAATTAGTGCGCCAGGGCGTCTAATGAAAGCCCATGAGTTTGACTCTGCCTAAGTGACCCATTCCCCCCCCCCCCCCGCCCCTCTTCTTTCTCATTTCCCTTTCTTCTTCTTCTCTTTCACACTCACTCCTTTATTTCAGACACTTACACACCGCACACGGACACACGCATGCATGCACGCATATACCTGAGTGATTCCGTGTGTGTGTGCGTGCGTGCGTGTGTGTGTGTGTGTGTGTGTGTGTGTGTGTGTGTGTGTGTGTGTGCGTGCGTGCGTGCGTGCGTGCGTGCGTGCGTGTGTGTGTGTGTGTGTGTGTGTGTGCGTGCGTGCGTGTGTGTGTGTGTAATATAGGCCTATCTATATCTCTTCCGTCCCTCCCCTCTTGCTCACAGAGTTGCCCCATATTCTCCGCGGGGATGAATCTGCATAAATTTCATTACGCCGTCTAAAGTCGTGGAAGGGACTATTGTAATATGTGCTTTGCCTCTGACCTCCGTGGTGTTTGGGGGGGTGGGGTCCGAGACACTCTGGGGGTGTCTCCACCCCCACATCCACCCCCGCTGGGGGTGGATGTGGGTTTCAGCTATTCGAGCTCTGGAGGAAAATGTCACTTCCAAGGACCAGCAATATTAATGAAGTGTAAGTATTTCAGGGATGGTATGTATTACATTGTTTTATTTGGAGGCTATGCTACATTGATGCATTTGCTTTTCTCGTTTAAAACCCACAATTGGTTTCCTGTCCATTTTCCTGTCCATGTTAGTGTGTGTGTGTGTGTGTGTGTGTGTGTGTGTGTGTGTGTGTGTGTGTGTGCGTGTGTGTGCGTGTGTGTGCTTGTGTGAGTGTATGTTTGTTTTTGTATTAACCTTAAACGCCCTATTAGGAATATTTCTAGGATAATATTGGATGAGGTTGTGATGCGTCAGCATAACCAACTCCCTGCAAATTAGACCATCAATATGAATAACATCAATCTCACATCCTTATATTAACATATCTTGGAGGTTATCCATGAATATCAAAGCCTGACCTTCTACCCTCAATAAAAACAAACAAACCCAAAACTGCCAAATTCCACCATGGAGTCACGTTGTCCACATATTCAGATTCACACTGACACCAAACAGGCTGTTCACTGCTCAATGGAAAGGGACTGATGCATAGTGCCAAACAGCTATTTCTGTGAACCACTGATACCGCCTCTCACTTTGTTATGCAAAACAAAGCACACGCCACCAATAAGTTGCTATTTTGCAACAAAACAAATAGCAACGAAAGCAAGGGGATTGTAGCTGGGATGCACGGACTCTACTGCTGGTTTTACCTGAACTCATTTCTGTGGCTGAGCGTAATTTAACACTCTCACAGGGGGCGCGGGAACAACAATGGTAAATGGATTGCATTTGTATCGCACTTTTATTCAAAACACTTCACAACATTGCCTCACATTCACCCATTCATTCATAGACCCATTCATACACCGACGGCGGTGTCGACCAGGCAGGGCAACAGCCAGCTCGCCTGGAGCAGTTAGGGTTGATGGGTGTCTTGCTCAGGGACACCTCAACACTTAGATGGGGGAGCCGGGATCGAACCAGCAACCGGTTGCCAGACAGGGGCTCTACCTCCTGAGCCACTGCCG
>PIJE02000345.1:279376-284376 GCA_002895965.2 Coryphaenoides rupestris
CACATCACCCACATCACATTCACACGCACACTATGCAGCATTAAAGTCCTCCTGCTCTCTCTCTCTCTCTCTCAAACCACACAGCCCATACACAGACCAATAACACGAACACATACACACACGCACATGCACACACACACAAACACACACAGAATCATACTCACATGTACAAGAATACATACAAAGACAGATGGAGAGACAGACAGACACACACACACACACTGACACTCACACTCAGAAGTGCACACACGTGTGTCTCCCGTGAGCACCCGTGTGGCAGATGGGACAGCGTTGGAGTAACATGTGACTTAGTGGCCGGGAGTGAGGCCCCTGGAGCAGTGTGTCAGCCAAACCTCTGCCCCTAATGAGGCCCTACACTCTGTCCCAGCAGAGCACACTGCAAACACTGGCAACTACACACACACACACACACACGTTCACACATACAGACGAACACACGCACACACACACACATCTACACAAGGAGGGAGAAATAGAGCAAGGGGTAGAGAGAGGGGGGTAGAGAAAGCAAGAAAGAGAGATATAGCAATGAAAATGAGACGGAGAGAGAGAGAGGGAGCTAGAAAGAGAGAGAAACAGGGAGAGAGAGAGAGAGAGCGTGAGAGTGAGAGAAAGAAGAAACAGGCAGCAATGCTTGCGATGGAGAGAGAGAGAGATAGAGAGAGAAAGAGAGAAAGAGAGAGAGAGAGAGAGAGAGAGAGACAGACAGAGACAGACAGAGAGAGAGAGAATGAATGAGGAGGGATACGATGTCTCTGTCTACGCTATCATCTCAGTCTATGTTATTCCATCCTTTTATAGGACACTTAATGTTAATGCGTCCAGGGACACTCGTCTATGGACGCAAAAAGACAAAAAGTTCCCTCCATTCTTTAGCAGCTGACCTCATTCTGGGGGAGAGTGGAAGTGGTGGACCTTAACGGACAAAGCCTTGGAATAAAACCCCCAGCACAGCGAGAGGAAGTACGCTGTGTATCGCCGAGGATAAACCAAGCAGCCTGTTTAGCTCTTCACTTGTAATAACATTGAGGATTAATTGGGCAGCGACTGTCAAAACACAGCGCTACAGCCGCGACGCACATTAGAGACGCTCAGATTGAGCAATTGGCCCGTGCGGCGGTATTTAAAATATACAGATGATTTGTGGGCGGGTGGGTTGAAATCAGCTTGTTACTTTCTTGCTATCCGCTATTTATCCGAATTTATTCAGTTCAAGTTCACTGTCGCATGTCTTTTAATGCCATTACGGCCTGTCTGACAAAGTCTGGGCTAATGTGATTTTTTTCTGATGATCGTTTTGATATCCGTTTAATTGTTTACATGACATGCACTAGGTCTACACCTACAGTGTTTCATATTTATGTTAGGAATCTCTCTCTATTTTGCTGCTATATTTTGCTGCCATATTTCAGCAGCTCTGTTCAATAACGCTTATTATGCTATGAAGTCAAACTTCATAGCACACAATGCATTGTGTTCTTTTGTTTGTTCATTCAAATGCATGACGATAATATGCTGCTCTCATGTGCACTTTGAAAAGGTTGGCAAATTCTGAAATTATGGTTGTCCCCAAAACAATTCTGAAAAAGAAAGCAATTGTAGTTTTCGGCAGCAAACACAATGCAGCACAAAGCCTCAACCTTCTCTGCCATCTCAACTAATAATGTCATTATAGCCTAATATTAGCCTCATGTAAGGCATGCATTTTATTTATTTCATGACTTTTGTTTCATCTCTTGTAGAAAAGCCTAGACTATCCCAAATAGTGTTTGGCATGGTGTCAGAAAAGGGGCACGGGTGGAACATTCTTCAGTTGACAAACATCGGGTCGAGTAGTCTTCGGGTGCAGTTACAGCAAGATGCATCTGTCATGCATCTGTGTGTATGTATGTATGTGTGTGTGTGTGTGTGTGTGTGTGTGTGTGTGTGTGCGTGCGTGTGTGTGTATGTGTATAGCTATGTGTGTGTATAGGTACGTGCATGTGTGCTTGCATGCGCCTTGCATGCGCCTCCTAACTATGGGGGTCTGAGAGCTGAACGCCCCCCTCCCACTGTGTAGTCTTGGATCCAAACACATAAAGCTAGTCAGCTGTGAGGCCTCCACCGTAAAGCCCTTCACTACTGACGTGCCAATACAATACAACCACTCCATTTCAGCTCTTGTGGACGCAGGACTGATTCTCATAGACGCAGACATCTGCTGCTTGAAGAGAAGCCCAGAGCAAGGAACATAAAATGGACCGCTTACATAACGGCGACACAAAAACACATGTGTAGTGTGGCAGATGCGCGCATGCACACACACATGCAAACACACATACACACACATTTGACATACACAC
The DNA here is from genome assembly GCA_002895965.2 of Coryphaenoides rupestris. Lineage (NCBI taxonomy): Eukaryota > Metazoa > Chordata > Actinopteri > Gadiformes > Macrouridae > Coryphaenoides > Coryphaenoides rupestris. The sequence continues at coordinate 281,740 of PIJE02000345.1, forward strand.
GCACGCACATGCTTAGTTTGAAGCTAGCTTGCTTACATGTCAGTCAATGGCAGCTGACTGACATGTGAGTCTACCTCCAAGTATTTCCACGTCTTACGTAAGCTAACCACTCAAAAGCTCAAGTACTCCACTTGAACCCGTACCCTTACTCGTGAAACAATAAAAGACATTCAATGCTGGCTGATGGTGCATGCAGAGCCCACAGTGGGCAGGCCAACCTCCAGGTCTACACCCCGGGCTCATGAAGCCAACATCGCATCCGCTCGTATTGGTAGAACCTGCACAGTAACTAACTGCAGCTTTTTCACCATAGCCGTCAATTTTTGCACCAACTTATTTTTACCCTTGTTCACTAAAGGATGAAACCCACGGTGTAATCTACCCATAGCTGTATTGTTTCCCTGTCTGAATCTATTTGGGGTCTGAGGAAACAATAGGAAATGAGAGAATCTAACGTTTGAAGAAGAAGTGAATGCTGCAACGTGGAAAAGTACAACGTGCATTACATTACAGGGAGAGTGGATTGCAGCCATGGTCTTCTCTGCACCGCTTTAACAACCTAAATACATGCAATGTTCTACATTTGTGTAAAACTCCAAGTATAACTCCTTAATAAATATGTATGTTGTTTTAGCAGTGTGTGTGCATGTACAGAATACACGCAAACCATGAATGACTTCACATCTCTGAATCATTGTATTTGTATGTGTATTTGTATGTGTATTTGTATTTGTATTAGGCCTCGTGGAGCGCAGTACGCATGGACCTGGCACGCCGGTTGATGAGGTTGCGGCTCCACAGCGTGGATAACAGCCAGGCTTTGTGTTACTTGTCTTGTTGTTGCCATAATGGATGCCGTTTGCTCTTAAATCCATCATGAATCCATAGTGGGTCCGCGAGTAGACGCCACTCTTTTGTATTCGAGGGACAACGCAGATACGCTAAGCGGTTGGATCTGTAACCCGTAATAAAACCATCGTCAATTGAACCCTTTCAGTCTCTTTTAATCTAATTGAATAGACTTCACAGACATATTATTATTATTATTATAAGTGATTGGTCATTGTGTGCCCCGAGCTCAGTTAAAGCCATTGCCAATAAAATAATGAGTATTTAATTAAGCCTGTTCTTGCCAAGAGTTCCTTCCCAGAAAAAAAAGAGTCAACACAACAATAAAACAATCTGAAAATGATGACATAGTATCCCATAATAAGCAGAAGCGTTAATTAGTACCTTGTGACTGTGCATGCATATTACCCAACCAGCAATGCAATAAATCACATAAAACCGCATTGTGTCCTTGAAATGGGGCCAACTATTAATATCTTCATAATAACCTTCCCATGTTCTCATCAATTCGTATACGTATTTATATGGTACTTGCGTTCCCATGATCGGCATACCGCCAACTTTTCCTAAATGTTTATTTATATTACTCTGATCAATTTGTGTTGGTCTTCCGGAGTATACTACAACTGGCTATTCTGGTGAATGTTGTTATTGTCTTTTCTATTTCTCCTGTTCCTGGGTAGGGGTTGGACAAAATATGCTGCCGCTCCAAACGTATTCCATCACATCAGGCCTGTGACCACGGTTGCCATAGTCATTACTTCCTGACTGGTGGTGGTGGTGCTGATCAAGTGAATGAGTTGGGTCACGTGAATGGCCGTTAACTAACACGCAGTGAAGAAGACGAGTAGCCCACAGAGGGGAAAATGGCGAACAGCGGGAGAAAGCAAATCAGAGATCGGCCTCGATTCAATTCAAGTCCAGAGCTATTATTAGGCCTATGCAGAATTCCTGCTTTTTATGTTTTTAGATGGTACTTTTTCCTTCTTCAGTTACACAGATACCGTGATGTATCGTAGCTGAATTGTGTTTTAATGTATCGACACACCGCACACCGTAGCTGGCGTGGGCGACATACGTCGGTAGTGTCGTATTATTGTGAGTGACTTCTCAGTGATTCCTGGATGAGTAACATGTGAGCACATCTCATCACACCTCATCATATGCGTAATCGCTCTCCACGCACCGAACAGGTTAAGAAAGGGGATGCAAATGTGCAAATGTGCAAGACACTCAATCTGTGTGTGGAGAGCCATCTGCCACTTAGTTCTTACCGGTTGTGTGTGTATGCTTGCGTGTGCGTGTGCGTGTGCATGTGTGTGTGATGCCTGTGTGTGTGTGTGTGTGTGTGTGGTGTGTGTGTGTGTGTGTGTGTGTGTGTGTGAGGTGGTAGAGGGGGGGGGGGTTGCTGGAGTAGTAGGTGGGACAGAGGACTTCTTCAATCTTCCTATGTAATGTGAAGGTAATGATGGTGTAATGATGGGGCACCAATCGTGTAGGGGTACTAAAATGATGAAATCAATTGCTTTCTCAGTCCACCAGATGGTGCTGTGCTTTTTCTAGAGAGGTCAGCATAGGTCACGGCCAGGTCACGGTAGGAAGTTAGTCAAAACAAAGATGGAGACGTCAGAGTTGGCGAAAGACATCAGAAATGCGCCATCTGCGTTTAAATCAAACATCTGGACTTATTTTTTATTTTTTAACAAGGAAGGGAAGAAGGACACAGATATGACACAAACGATTTGCAAGGAGTGTTGTATGAAAATACAAAAAATACACTACGAACAT